>LOND01009225.1:9542-21728 GCA_014220965.1 Paragonimus kellicotti | reverse complement strand
TAAATGCCAGCTTATCCATATCAGTCTTAACGACGGCTTTCTGTTGAAAGGTCTTTTCCCTCGGGGAATGCTCACCGATTTTTCTTTGTATTTGTTAGTCGATGAATGCACACATTGGCTTGTCTATTTGTTGAAATCATCCTTTATACAATGTCATGTGAATGACTTTCCCTAGTAGTGATGGTACATACCCTCGACGTATTCGTCTAATATAGGGAGGGGCTCAGTTACGGGACCTGAAGGGGAGGTGATTAGGAAGTGGAACGGTGACTAAGCATTAACTTGGAACCAACAACCCATATTGAGACTGACCTTGCCGGTCACAAACGCTGTCACTCAGCTATGTTGTAGAACCGACGTCCTTGGCACTTGTGTTACCTCGTCAGTTTTTGTACACTCCTGTTTGCTATCCCTTGCTTGTCTCGTGTGTTCCCGTCTGGTATTGAGCATTCGTATCGCAACTGTCTGTTTTCCATTCCTGGATGAAGTTGCTCTCTGCTTTCGTTGTCAAACCTGTGAACCTCGTAGACGTCTGCTCTGACTGGTCACCCAGCTCGCTGGAGGTTAACTGATACTGCTTTCTGCTTGACAATTCAATCGTGACAGGACCCCAAAACACTTTTATTTCGTTAGGGACGTTGGTCCACTTTAAATTCTTGTTCTTCGGTTTTGTGTTATCGCTGGCCCTCGTGTTCAACTCTAATTCTCCTAGTAACACGATGATTCCATCTTAATCTTCCTCCATTTAGCCTGCCTGCCCAGCAGCTCGCTTGAGTGTCCTCCGTCAGGTCGCTTTCGCACTAGCTGTGGCCGAAACTGAATTGAAGTTCGAGCATCGCGACTTGCATTGGGGCAACGTGCTGATTCATCGAACGACCAGCGAGACTTCGATGTCCCAGGGCTGTGTCTCCTGTTCCCTAAATCATGGTGATAATGGCGGCCACGGCAAAAACGTGGAGCGTCCATCGATCCATTTTCGTTTGCATAATCGTCACTACCAGGTGCCCAGTTTTGGCTATTCGGTTGTGATAATCGACTTTACTCTATCTAGACTGGAACAAAGTAAGGACTTCCCACTGTACACTTTTCCGTCTCCTATCTGTCTAATTGTTTTCATATATTCGAAGAGATTTTTGAAGTCTGTTAGAACGCAGTTTACAGGAAGGTGAAACTTTTTGTCGTTTACGGTGACCGATGAATAACAAAGTGATCCTTGCTGGAACATGGCGGATAGTCACTGCTGATTTTGTTAACTGCTCGTCATTGCCTGTCATTTTGGTTACAATATTGTATCTTCTCACTTCCATCATGTTTTTCAGCACGAAAATTTGACTCAGAGGCACATGATGCTTGTAAGCCATTCACATGCAACCGCGGATGCGACAATATGTTTTAGATGTAGACATACGTTATGCCGAGTGACAACGTGGGATGCGAATTGTCCGCATGTTGTCGGACGGATAACTCAAGACAGGAAGTTTTCGATGCCCTGAAATTCTCACCAGCCACAGTACCTCTTCCCGAGAACTTCCGAGAGGAACCACTCACGTCAAGAAGTACTTTCACAAGTTATGAAATATTTCGCCTGATGCACCCGCATTGGTGTATCAACCTAACAGCCCAATCGTTACACATTACACTTGTCAGGTCAAATACATAATTCTGTTTATGTGAGCTCTTCACACATTTCAAGCACATCAAATTATGACCTACCACCTGCTTAATGAACGTGAGGTAAAGCTTATTCAACAGTAGTTTTCTTTCGACTCTGTGAAACAACATCCATATCTGATCGTAGGAGCTCCGTGATGCTTCGATCACGAGCTCTTGCAAGTTTGAGTGCACGGGAGATATAAGATGTTTCGTTTTGGAACCTAATCATTTACAATTCTTGACTCAAGTGAAACACTTGCAATATGATCCGAAGTTCCTTCCTCCGGACTGTTGAATCAGTGATTCTCCACAAACTATCACCTTCTTTCTTATACTTTTCCTGTTTCTATTGTCATGAGTCCAGATAAAACTGTCTATAATGTTGTGCTGCTAGTCAAAAGTTTCTGGGTTCATTCATCATCTTTCATAATAATCATGAGCCTGACCAGAAGGTATTGTGGCTCGAGTCGTCACACACCGTAACATAACGTAATAGAATATTCCAAAGAAGCACTGTTAAGAAATTGAAAAATTGTTGTTTTTTAAATTAAAATAAGACTAAGTAAAAGATTGATATGGACTACAACACACTGCCATCTCGGATAGCGTTTCTGACCAGCGATTTGAGTGATCACGTGGACTCCAGGGTTCGAATATCTGTTATTTGGGTCTTTTGATCTATGAACAGCTTTCACAATAACCTAGCCTGTTGTCTATCGGATAAGTCTGTGTTGTTCGTATTTGTTTCTTCTTCAAATGTTTTAGTCGGAACAGTGTTGTTGTTGTCCATTGTTCACTAAAACAGACAATCCTTCTTCATTGTGTTGTGATAATCACATAGTCATCACAGTGAGAATCACCCGATCCATTACTTCTTTTTAAAATATCCGTGGTATCTCAACACATGATCACATGACATTGTATAAAGGATGATTTCAACAAATAGACAAGCAAATGTGTGCATTCATCGACTAACAAATACAAAGAAAAATCGGTGAGCATTCCCAGCGGGAAAAGACCTTTCAACAGAAAGTTGTCGTTAAGGCTGATATGGATAAGCTGGCATTTAATTGACAAACAACTTCAATAGACAATTTTTTCATCTATCCAAAGATTAGTTTGTACTGTTCGATGGGTTTGGGATTACTTCTAGGTATTCTGGAGATGATCATTTTTTATATTTAAAAAACAAGCAAAGCAATAGAGAGGACCCACTTACCACATTGTTTTCTAACGCGGACCCCCCGAAAGCAGATTCGATCACCAGCCACAGTTGATCTTTTGGGAAAATGCCTGGAACCAGGTCAATGGGAATAACAACTTCAACAACGTAAGCTTTATGCACCCAATGCTGTAAACATTGAGTGGTTATGTAAGTACCTTTTCAGCATATAAAAAAACTGTTTTACTTTACAAACAGTCCACGCATTTGATCGAAATTAACCAGAAAGTTTGATAAATAAAAGCCTACACCTTAACCAAGGGAGCACGACCCCAAAACTGCGGTGCGGTGAGACAACGGTCGACAAAACGCACCCATCCACCCTAACATTCGGCCTGACAAAACTGGCAAAATACTGTTCTATGTTTAAATGTTCTTCTTATAAGTGACCTTGAATATAATGTGAACGCAAAAGAAAATATTTGAATGAACTTGAAGTCAGTACCATGTGAACGGGCTAAAGAGCATCAAAGCTGTTTGATATACCCTTAACAGATTTGTAGCTGGGCTCAGTAAAAGATGAGTAGATAGATTTGAAAGAATTGGTGTTAAGAGAGCTCTCGAAATCAGTTAACATCTTGGAGGCAAAAGCCGTCACCTTTTTACTCTCTTGTTACACACTATTTTTCATACCTGTTACGTTCATTGTACATATAAACTACTTGTCTATTGTTTGAATCAATACACATTTCGTCCTCGCGCGCCTTGCTTCTGCTTTCACGTGGTCGTTGTTATCGTGAGCTAACCGTGCGAACATCCTTTTTAGTACACTGGAGGAACGAATTCGCTGGAATTTCTCTGTTATTCAAGAGGAACTTCTTTCAACATACAACGGACCTAGTGTGGTGGAATCTATCGTGAACAATTACTGTGAGTCATTGCGAATAACGGTGTAACATTGTTGATTCATTTCTTTGTTCCACTACAAAAGTCTACAGGGATTCAAACAACAGAAAAACAATGGGCTCATTGAGATTAGAATGAAAAACGTCACTGAAGCTACACAAATGCTTTAGGGATCCGGAGAAGTTGTTGGTCAAAGGACTAGAAAAACACAGTCGATAACAATAGAGCCAATAGAGGATAATAAACGAATGTATTCACAGGACGGAAGATGAGGATAGACTGAAGCATAAAGGACCCCAGGCGTACAGTATGAAATGAAAGTCTCCTACTATTGCTACAGACTGTATTACATGAGAAGATCACATCAGACATTGGCTGAATATTTTTAACCGGGATCGAGTAACGATTTCATTTCCGGTTTGCAGTTGAGGCCAAGTATAAAAAAGCTGCTGACAGTTCTCCAACTGTGGGTGAAAAAGAGTAGGTGCAATTTGAAGTTATTATTGATAAAGACAGCCTGAATAATCAACTCTTTAATTCACAAGTAATTCTGAGTGGCAAATGAAGAGAATATCTTTGAAGAACGGATTCAAAGGACATCATCTGTACACTTTAACTGAAGACAGAAATGCAGTCCACATGAGATGTACTGTAGAATAGGATAAAGCATCGACGATGCATCGGAACTGATGATACACATACACATTATTAAGCGACAGAGAATCATAAGGACATTTTGAAAACTCCAAACGCCCTTGATGCAAACGCTTTCAGGCATGTTTTCCAACACTCGGCCACGTATACGTGACATACGTCCTGAAGATACTGATGCCAAACTACTCGACGTAACTGAAGGGACGAATTGGATTTGGGATAGTAATCGAACACTAGATGACACTGCGTTCAACTGAACAAAGGATGTGACTAGGCGAACAGTTGGGGAAAGTTGTCAAGTGTCGCACACGAACTCATCACACCAAGCGTAATGAAAAATCGCAATACACGCAATCGAACATTTTTCACAGTTCATCGTGATTTGTCTTGTTTCAGTTAAAGTATGGTCATGAAAGACTACCGTATCAATGCAGAAGTCAACAAAATTTGGTGATCTGTCGTTATGAATACATCTTCAAAGAATAGCAAAACAAAGTGCCCATTGGTACGGTTCAAAATTGAAATGATGATGATGATGATGATGATGAACAAACTTCTCTGTTTCACTTCTGAATTGGCGCTATTCAATCCCCTTGTGTTTACGAATGCCAGAACATCACTCTGGTTGGTTCAACAGCGGAATAATTAGTAGAAGCGGTGGTGTACCACCACCACACATGGTCGAGTCTAATCATCTTATCAGTGTGATAAGTAATGCGTTTTGTCCAGCCTACGGAAAAAATGCCATCCAGCCACAGACAATAATACCGACTATCGAAAGTCACTTGTGTAGAAACGTGGTTGACCAGGTTATGAAGCTTCTTTGGGATATATTACCTCCGTAAAATAGTTACTAACTTTGGCTCGAATGAACTAGTGATCGTAACAGCATTGAGTATTTTGACTTCAACCTAAGCTGTGATTATCTTGACTAAACTCAACATGGAGTTGATGGAATTAGTCACGTGATAAGTTTGCTCAGTACACATTATTCTTAATATAAATTACCCAAAGCGTTTAAAGTAATGTCCCTGCTAAAATAAGGGACACCAGTTATCGAATTGCATTTGATCTTACAAACGAAGTTATCAGAACCAAGTCAATGAACCCATACGGAAAAAAAAGCAGAACAGCTGTGATCTTTGGAAACTGTCAGACCACAATACAATGCTGCCGGTATAACCCGGATACTTCACTTCATTACTGGCCACAGAGTCAACGCTTGGACTCAGTAAACACCATTGTTTCAATGGCAACGAAATGGAACAAAAGCTGGAAAAGGAGGTAGTGTTGACAGGCACCACTTTCAGTGCAGAATGTGGCTAACAAGACCTCCGTCAACTCTGACCAGATGCATTTTAGGTTCAAGTGGCTACGGTACGCTCACAAACTTGGACGGCATACTCATGCGACTTCGAAAGGGCTGATCGATTCTCTAAATCACATGTAGAATCACAACCGAAAAGTACAGTTAATACTGACCAGCATTCATGCATAGTGCGTTCGGAACATATGAATAACTTCAAATTAGGGTGGAGTGCACCTACAACAGATCACAAAAACTGAATCCGTCAAGAAATCGTAGCTATGACTGCACACAACCGACATTATAAAGCCTTGTATCGCATGCGATGGGTTGTTCAATTCCACGACAAACTGTGGCGTGCACACTTGATGAAGCTTTATCCAAAGGTACATGTTGGGTGACAAAACCTTCTGATCTAGATTTTCAAACTTCTATCAATCTTTCAGGCTCTAAATAGGTGACTGCAAGGAAGTAAGTAATGGAACGACTATATTATTTGCCAACCGCTTTCCAATGGGAAGTAATGTTTGTTAATTCATGCATTTCCTCGTAGTTTAGTCCCTTCTGATCGACCGTTACTTTGTGACCACTGCTAACCACCCAGTGGTCGGCTTTTCAGGTCAACGGTCATGGTATTTTGGCTTGCCCTCATCCTTTACACGGTATCCTATCAATGTGAGCTTATGGTTCTCATTTCTAAATGTTTGAGATCATTCGCGCTAACACGGGCTAATTAACAGGCTACCCGCATGACACAAGAACACATACGCGTTTGTTACGTGTCGTGGGCTGGTTGACGGAAATGCGTACAATCAACGCAACGTATTAGTGCACCAATAGGATGTGGGCGTCAGTGGGCTCAGGCGCACCATAAGCTTGTTTGGCCCTATATGACCACTTCAACATTTGATTGGGCGTCAGATCAAACTAAGAAACTCGGTTATATGCGCCGGAATGTAGGTTAAGCTCAAGGTCGGCGGTGGAAGCTTTATTCATAGGATGGTCACCAAAAATGAAAGGAAAAAACGACGGGAAACTGACAAGAGACGATTAAAACAGGATGAAATCTATCATAAAAGGATAAGGCGTGTGGAGGAAACCTACAAACTTCAGCTGGCCTGCCAAACTCGGATTTCAAACGCCAAGCTGGCACAGTGATGCCGTTATTTTTTCGGATGATATGAACTACTCATAAATTTACCCGTAGTAGTGTTGAGAACAAATGTGAGTGGACGGGTGCAGAACGCAAGCTGGGCTTGACTGAAGGTTAATTTTATTAAAATTATCATTATTTCACATTGCACACCACCTACAGTTGACCGCATTCTCTGCGTTCAGATAGGCCTTTCGGTTAGCCCACTGCGAAGTTTAATTTGTTGCGAAAGTGCTGCTAACTGGAAGGCGTTTAACATGCAGTAAGTCGCCGTGAATGATTCGTATGCCGCAATGTGAACCGGAAGAACATTATGAAATATAAACCAGAAAGTCCCGATCTATATGACAGTCGACAGTGGTTGTATCCTTCAGACCTCCAAACAAATTAACCGAGTGAATACATCATCATCATCATCATCATATCAGCCATGAGCCTGACCAAAAGGTACTGTGGCTCGGGCTGCCGCTCACCTCAACAGTGACGTGGAATATCCTAGAAGAAACGTTACTAAGAAGGTTGAAAATTAATAGAAGTCTAAGCTGAAGAACTAGAAATGGTATGGATGCAGGTACGCCATTGACTGCGACACACCGCCATCTCGGATAGCGTCTCTAACCAGCGGTTTGAGTGATCACGAGGACCCCATCCAGGCAGGCGACACCTACCCACTTTACTCAGTGGAGCAGTCAGGGTTCTCATATTTCGTGACCACGTTGTCGCTTGACCACCACGTGGTTTCACCCAACTGTTGGTGGTCTCAGTATATAATGCCCGGTACGGTAAACGCTCAGCTGGCATACGGAGTACGTGACCTAACCATCGCAGGCTGTGCAACGTGAGTAGTTGACCGATCGATCGCGCATCCCGAGCGTTCCGGAATACGCGCCGGCGAACTGCCGTATTGCTCACGCGATCAGTCCACTTAATGTGGGCTAACTGGCGGAGACAACGATGGTCAAATACAGCAAGCTTGTTGATATCTTCCTTGCGAACAGGCCACGTCTCCGAACCATAGAGCAAAACAGAACGCACACAAGCATTATATACTCTTCCTTTCAGCGACAATCGAACGTCTTTTCGACGCCACAGATGACGCAGTTTGGCAAAGGCAACTCGTGCCTTTGCTATCCTCGTTGATATCTCATCAGCAATATTACAAGCTGACGAGATAATGCTACCCAAGTAGGTGAAACTGTCCACAGTCTCAAGCGGATTACCTGCAATAAAGAAAGTAGGAGTGGAAATGCCCCAGTCTTGAAGTAACACTTTGCACTTTGAAGGTGCGAAGCGCATTCCATACAAACCAGCCCGGTCATTCACCTTGTTCAGCATGGTCTGCATGTCTTCGGCAGAGGGGCTAAGTAAGACAATGTCGTCCGCGTACTCCAGATCGGTCAACCGAGCGCCAGGAAGAAGCTCAACACCAAGTCCACTGGACTCCTTAAGCGCACCTCTAAAATGTCGTCCATGACAAAATTGAACAGGAAAGGGGAAATCGGACACCCTTGACGAACACCACTAGAAGTGATGAACTCCGAGACAGCTGCCCATAAACCCTCACCCTGCTTGCAGAGTGAGCATACAGTGATCTCAACAGATTCACGTATTTCCCTGGTACTCCCTTGCGAAGAAGACAGTTCCAGAGAACGTTACGAGCAACTGAATCGAAAGCAGCCTTCAGGTCCAAAAAGACCAAGACCGTCGGCTGCCTATAAGAGTGCCGATGTTCCAAGATCCGTCGCAAGGTAAAAGTCGAACATTTAATTTAACCTAAACATAAACCAACGGCTCCGAAAATAAACGAACGAAAAAAAAACGAGTGTAGGGCAGCGCAGCAAACCAAATGAAATGCATGACTCACCTTTTCAATTGAACAAAACTTTCCGTCCGGTTACAAAGTCCAATACTGAGTGCGGTCAGTTCTCTAGAGAAAAATAGGTAGATGCACACTAGTACAAAGTGCGTCAGGATAATGCTGATATTGAGAAAATAGGTGAATAGCTGATAGACTCACTTAGAGACAATGACTTCGGACAATACTTCACTAAATGATTTCTGGCTGTCCCCATTAAACAGCACCTTGCCTTCGATCGGGACCAATTTGATGGCCACAATCTGTTCCATTGTTTCATCACCGGCGTTGCTGCTTGCACTGGACACAGTTCGGAAAACCTCGCCAAAACAACCCTCGCCGATTTTCACGATGCCCTTGCGCCGTCGACTTAGAGGAATCATACGAGTCAGATATAAACGAATGAAAAAAAAGGGGAGAATGGTGAGGTTATCAGTTTAACTAACGTGCACGTGTATGATATGAAGGTGCGAAAACCTGGTGGGAGGGAACAATTACAATAAACTGAGGTAGAACCCAGTAAACTTGGATTTAAAAGTGAAGAGTCACCACCATTCCCATAGTTCGAAAGAAAATGCAACGCTATCGGAATGTCCAGTGGAACTAGCTGAGCACACAGATCAATGCGCTAGATGCTCTGGTCTTCGGTCGTCTGCATGTTGCCTCAAAGCATCGGAAAACAACACTTAGACGTTTCTTGATGCTAATCAAAAACATTCCAACTCAAGAGACAGCCTGTGGATAGTCTAACAACTAAAGTGAACGCGTGCACCTATCAATAAAAACACACACACATCACCAGCTTTGAGCAATACTTGCGGATATTGCAACTCGAGCAACCTTTGATTCTAAAACTGGAACACAGAATGACACAGGCGTAGATAAGTACACATGTGTGAAGAAGAAAAAATAAGCAGAGGCAATGAAAATTCACAAAGGGCAGCAAACGAGTTTACGGGACAAAAGCTCCCCACTGAACGAGACACTGTCACGCCCAAGAGCGACGTAGATTGACAATCAGCACTTCCTGACCTTGCTCAGTGAGATGATCACCGGTTTCTTACTCAGTAAACACATAGTTCGACCATCCCGTGATTTCATTCAACTGTCGACAACCGCACTGAACAACGCGCGCAGACAGACGAAAGGATTCTGTGAAAATCGACTTTCATAGGTTGTTTGGAGAGTCTCCATTCATAAATGATCAAGCCGAAGCAATGTCATGGTTGTCGTCCTGGCATGTTGTCAAATTGGTTCCACGGTTCCACAACATGCTTGCAAAAACCCTTAACCGTTCGGCTACGTGCTGTGGGTCATCAGTCGTAGCTGTAGATTTCGTGCAATCGGTATGTTATTTTGGATAGGTCCAAGTAAAATGCAATTCCCAACTTGACCTACCCTTTCAGGTTTGAACTGTTTCGGTCTAATCAACAATCCCCAGAAGTCAATCAACTCAATCGGCTCATTAGTTGCATGATTACACACACGATTTCAGTAGTCCGAATAAAAGCACATACATCTTCACCAGTTTCAACTTTAAGCCATACCCGCGATGACAATAGCCCGCACACATGCGGAGTAATAAGTACAAATGCGTGAGAAAAAAACGACAAAAACAATGAAGGTTTACGAAAAATATAAAAAGAATCAGAACATCACGGATGCAGGCATGCCACTGACTGTGGCACAGTGTTATGCCAGTCGGGTTTCTAATGAGTGATGTGAATGATCGCGAAATCCCGAACCGAGCAAACGGCATCTATCAGTCTTTCTAACCTTTCATAGTGCGCGTTCACATTACCGCCTGGCATTAGCAGCCACATTGAACGTTATGTATTTTCAGCACATCGGTTAACCGTCGCCAATTTTCACATTTAGCACATGTGTGTAGATGGACTATTGCGCTGCGCACACAAGTCAACCCGTGTGATGCGAGCCAACTTGTGACGAATAGATGCACATACATGTAAAAATGTCTTAAATGTGGCATTCAATAGTTTCCAGTTTTTACGTCACATGAAACGTTCGCTGATATGTAACATATTGCAGACCTCATGCGGCCTGGTCAATATCAAGTCATGTGAACCCAAAAAGGAACAGCTGTGGTAACCGGAAGTCAGACACATAACCGTGCAATTGGTAGCTGTAAGTGACTTACCATTAAATGTTTTAAAAAACATTTCACACAAACAATTACTGAGACAACAAAGCATTACAACTACAATCTCAACTTTATCATGCAAACGGTTTTGTGGTGAGATCTGTATGCAGGCTTGGTCATTGTGGCAGGCTAATCTGAAATTGGTGCTGCTCATCGAGCAAGATTATCAGAACTCACGGGAAGGATCTAGCTGAGTCATTCGATTGGACTAGGTGTACCTACGCGTTTTTGTGAGTGGTGTGTGGTCAGTCAGTTAACACGAATGAGTGAGCACGTGCAAGTTGGTTGTCGGGGCAATCTTGCTGAGTCTGGATTTCTTCATCTGACTGCTTTTTGCAGTGCGTCTGAGTTATTGTGGATTGTATTTTTCATTTCCAGATCAACAACATTCCCGACTGTATCAGTTTTGTTGCACCAAAACTGTCGGTCAAGATAGATTATCATTAGAACTGTTTAAGTTTGGCATCTCGAAACTGGGGTAGTACTTTCGTTTAGTTACTCTGTGGAGTGTACTGAGAACAATCCTCCAGAGTGAAGATGATATCTTTCACTGACCAAAGTAACCGGTGGAAAACAAGCAAATATTACGATTGTAGTCTTCTACATTATAGGAAGCATTGAATCACTCAAAATTACGTTGCAAGTAATGATTTGTGCAATTCAAAAAATTATTGTCTTGTAATTTACTTTTCATTGCTGGAAAATATCGAGCTCCATTAATTTCACTTCTGAAAGGCCACTGACTTAGTGAATTTTGCATGTTGTCCTTTACAAATAGAACTCAACCGCTCTGTTCTAATTACCTAGTAGTGTTTAGGTGTTTTGTTCCCAATACCTTGTGTGCTAAACAGGTTTTCTGCGTTTATCAGCGCTTTAGATTTGATGTCAATACAAAATGGCTGAACTCTGTCAACTTTTCTGAAATTGGTCGTAAATTTTCTGTCGGTCTTTTGCATTGTTCGCGCTAATCATCTGTTATTGTTGTAAACCTACAGGTAAAATGATTTGTAACTCTTATCTTACAAGTTTGTTGACTTTCTTTCTGCTGCCACCTTTACGTGATCACTTTTGCCCAGATCTGTAAATACTCGTAGAAGATTTGCAGTAGAAATCCTTTCTAGTGTCTTCCATTCCATTGCATTTAGCCTTTTCCCGAAGTGGACCAAACGCATCCTACGTCTACGTACAAATACTTAACTATCCCACATTTAGCTCGTCTTTTTAAAGGATAAAGTTGAGATTGTAGTTGTAATGCTTTGTTGTCTCAGTAATTGTTTGTGTGATATATTTTTTTAAACATTCAATAGTAAGTCATTTACAGCTACCAATTGCACGG
>LOND01009220.1:6389-18587 GCA_014220965.1 Paragonimus kellicotti | reverse complement strand
AAGAGTCAATGCTGGAATCCATCGGCTGACTACAGCGGATGCGGGACAAGCGAACGGCTAGACACGAATGAAATCTGTGTAGTCTGTCAGATAGGTCGATCAAAGGTTCAACTGTTTTCTGAGGAAATTCGATATAGGAATCACAGTCCTAATGTGTTAAGTTTTTTGTCTCATTCAGCCATGAATGCTAGTTAGTTCAATCGGTCAGAGACCGGCCACCACATGACGGAGAGTTCAACCCGTCAACTTTATCTACATCTTTTGTGTATAAGAAGTGTAACGTCACCACTAGATCAAATAACCGATTGTCCACGAGTTGTACTGAAATTATGAATCCCCAATCGGTCTGAGGCATATTCTGACAGACAGCGTACATCTTTTTTGTGAGCATCTGTTAAACTTACTAGGAATTGTATTATTGTCGAGATGTGGGATATCTGAAAACAAAATAAAGTAGTGAATTACAATAAACTCAAATGTAATAACTGTACAATTTACTATAACAGCTTGGGTTTTAAATCTTTGTGAGGCCATATGTTATATGTAAAATGTCTACTGAGACTGAATTAATCTGTGTAAATGTGAGAATTTTATACCCTCTGAACTAGGCGAGAAGTTTATTCAATTAGTTTATGTGTTAGTGTGTTCTATGGCACTTGTTCACTTTTTCTGCGAACTGATGATTGAACGGATTCACTTAGGTTTAAAGTGATAAACATTGAGTGCTTGAAAAGTTTATTAGCAATCCGTATGTTCGTACGTATGTACACGCTTGCCCGTTTGAACTGTAAGCTAATCAGTGGGTTGTGAGCACGCGTTTAGCGAATGCAACAATTACACCGGAATCAATCCAGTTTGATAGTCACTTGTCAGACGAAATAATAAACCTATTTCCTTCCTTATCACACGCTGGTCGTGATAGCCACGTAGTAAGTCTGTTTGGATAAGAATATCTTGAAGGAAAAGTTTACACAAAAATGGGCGTTTACACTACATATTGTGAATAGCCCAGACAAATCTAAC
Source organism: Paragonimus kellicotti (assembly GCA_014220965.1). Taxonomy (NCBI): domain Eukaryota; kingdom Metazoa; phylum Platyhelminthes; class Trematoda; order Plagiorchiida; family Troglotrematidae; genus Paragonimus; species Paragonimus kellicotti. The sequence goes on along the minus strand of LOND01009220.1, from coordinate 17,564 downwards.
TAACTAGATGGATGATTGTGTACATATAAACAACGACCGATGTCTCGTTAGAGAGAATGTATAATCAATTCAAAATGCACAAAACCTTGTGGTTGTGAGAGTGAATTAATAAAGAATCGTCATGGCAACAGCGATTGGCCTAAACTAAGTTTTGCCTGACGAAACTACCGAAACGACGGGATAATTTTGCAATACACGGCAGGAAACATACACAGCTTCCCTGGTATTATCATACTCAACCCTACATGTTCCCTGATGGTCCAGTTCCACTGAGGTGTTTCTCGTGGACACGACCGATTATTTGTTGAGAGTCAGGCTAGGGGAAACAAATGACATTTCAAAACCCTTAAATAACCCGCGTGTTTAAATGACTAAGTGGGCGGTCAATTCAGGTTTACGGTCACCGGCGCGTACATCAACTCGCACCCTAGTCATGGCGTGATTGATTCTACTATTTTGTTAAGGTTGAGGAGAAAGCAAACACAAATGATTGAACCCATCAACTTTCTGTATGACTTCGTGTCTAGCCGTTTGCGTGTCCCGCATCCTGCTGTAGTCAGCCGATGGATTCCAGCATTGACTCTTGTCTATGTACACATGATCCATGACCTGTAATCTTCTGTTTCGTTTGGTTACCTACATCTAGCCTGCCTTAAATTCCACTAAAAGTTGTAACTAGTTTATCTGGTCTAAAGAAGCTTCTGTGTCGGAAGTAAAACGTCACCAATAAACCATAAAGAGATTTACTTGAGTAAAACAGTAGTATTATCCCCCTATATATGCTTATATTACAACCAATGTCTCATAACAAAACTCAGTACGCTTTTAGAAGCATCAATACAGAAAGTGGCTTCATACAGTCTAGTCCGTGGGACTGTCGCCGGTGTGAAATTATATCAGTGTACGGTGAGCATTCGTAGCATTCAAAGCAATCGATACTCGAAACTTGAAACATTCTTTTCCTGTCAAGAACTTGAATAAAAAAGACGATGTGTAGATTTTGCACAAGTTATGCTCGGGCAAATTTCGCCGCGTCAACTGTGAACCGGGGTCATGGGGCATATCCCGAAGGGGGGGTTTCAAAAATTTGGTCTCGCAGACAAACGACGTCACAGCTAGACTTAGAAACAAGGAGCCTGCATCATCCATTGCACGTCATATTCTAATGACGCAACACCAATGCGATCCCACAACGGCATTTCGCGTTATCTACTCAACGTCACACAGGCGAACACTGCGCTTTGTTGAAGCTCTCGATGTCCGAATGTTCAAACATGTGTTATCTGTCCAAAATAAAACTGTTTGTAGAGTTATCGCTACTGTGCTAGTGACAATGATTGCGAACCCTAATATTTGGCTTTCTGTGATATCTCGGTTGATTGCTCGTAGTAATTTGTCAATGGTTTTGGTATGTACACTTGTAACGATTCAGCGAAATTTGTCCGGATGTAGATCGTACAATATCAGCCTAGTGTCTTCCTTAATCGACATTCATACACTTTTGAAGCAATACTGCAGACCAGTTATCATCTGCCTACCGTAGTGCCTGTCTGTCCTGTGGTAGAATGCATGGGTAAAATGCGCGCATGTATTATGTCAACCACCAAACGGCTGTGAGAATTTCCGTCAGAATTGCGCCCTTCCTATCCTTGCAAGCAAGTAGTTCCATCATGCCTTTTATTCACGAAAGCGTATTTATCAACGCGCACCATTCAGCGTAATGTGAAACCTGTTTTCGGCATTGGATCAATATTTCCCGTGAGGGTGAATAGCAATCTGACCCTTTGGATGTGCGTTGGGTTAACACTCATTCTCCCCTCTGTCTTGAGCAGACTGAGCTACTGTTTCGTTAGCCGAATGTTGGTGGACACCAAAGTACTTGGATATGTCGTCAATCAGAAAAGCTATCCGTGCCCTTCGTGAGCTGCACTGAGGCGACGGATACTACGTTGATTACACAATACTCATATGGAATACAAAATGTGCTGTTTATCACCAGCTTAGCCGCTTCAAAAATGGTCGTATTAGGGCAACGGTTTTTTGGTTTCCAAGTGTAACCACACAGTTTTATCTCCTGTCATCAAAGGTCACACATCTCCTCTTCACAAACTCTTAGACAGAGTGTGGAACAGGATGGTTTGTAATGGATAGTGGTCAGTTTAATCCCATCAGTCAGTGTGAGAGCTGAAGTTCTACATGCTATTCATCTTAGGATACATGTAACAGGTGAGTTCTAGTCAGTGAGCAAAACTCAAACTTATTAGTTATTTTCAAAGATGGTCGACAAGAAATCCCGTTCAAATTTAGATTCAAATTCACTATTGGTTAGATGACCAATAATGAAAGAGTACATATTGCATGATGTTAAAATTTCGTTTCAGTCACGAACGTAAATTGGGAAATGCGGATTGCAATAACAGTAGGAGAGATTAATGATTGGGCTTTGCATTAAAGAAGGACCAGTACCAGTAAACAAACTTTCTGAGTCAATAGTTTATGCACAGCAATGCCTACGATAAAGAAAGGCTGAACATTTGCCTAAATGTTTTTTGCACGTGGTGATGCATCAGATAGTGACAACAGAACGAGTAAACGGAAATCCGATTTCGTCCATTCCAAGGTACACCATGGAAGCAGGTCACGTTACTGACTCCAGAAACTCTGTCAACGTGTTACTGCACAAATGAAGTCGGAACCTGTTCACGTTCTCCGAGCGCGCTGTTATTCACTAATTGTCGTCTAGCCCCGCTTGTGCATAAATGTTTACAGCAATCAGTTTATTTGTCATGGAACCTATACCGGTCCTCCTTTACTCTAAAGCACAATCGGTGCCCTTTCCAACACTGTTGCTACCCGTGTGTTCTAAATATTAAGGTTTTAACTTGGTGACTCGAAAAGTAACCTAAATGTTGACGCCTCCTGTCATATCATCTTTCATTGGTTGTGTGGTGAACTCGGTGATCTACCTATTAGCTAGATGTTTCAAATGCTTCTTATCTTTCACAATCTACCCCGTCACAGTTCATAACAGCGGGAACTGGCCCGTAGGTTCCTACTCTTTGCCAAGTGTCCACCGATCAGACACTGAAGAAGCCTGTCCACCCGGTTTTACTCACCATCATGCCTCATTAATCAACCAGCAATTTGTGTTCTTCGATTTGGAAATCATACCAACCAGCCTGGGGCCATACTTTCTTGAACTAATCGGTCATAATCTGAGCGCGTTAAATGTCCACTTTTGTGACCGAGACCAACCGAAGTCAAAAGAAGAGAACCCAATTCGGACGAGGAGGCAACTAGGTATGAATTGGTATGTCCCCAAAGTAGCTCTGTTTTGCTAGCTAAATTGTTTAGGTCGACTTTCTAAACTTGTGAGATGTCCCAATAGGCAAGGTAACAATGCATGGCCGGGGCGTCTATGTGTGATATGACGACAAAAATCTTTCCATCCCAGGTAAGTACACATGTATTCTGCTAGCCATGAGAATTGTTAACAACGGTGTTAAGTTCGTGTCTTACTCTATCGTTAGATCTCCATTCACGCACAATTGTTGCAGGCGTATACATGGAGCCAAAACTTGTACACAGATTTCAGATATAATTTGTACACGGTAAGCTGGCTAGTAGAGCGATGGAAGGAATAGCACATAAAACATATTGTTAGCTCTCACATGGTAACACCTCACGTTATCATCCTGCAAGATCCCATTGCTGATCACAACGGTCTGCGACACCAAATAAGATTTCACTCCGCTGTGATGCTTCTTTCTGGCGTTCATTGCATGCTAAAGTTTACGCTGTAGTGGTCTTGTGCAACTGGTCTTCGAAAATTTACTGCCTAGAATTAGGGACTTCCAAGCGTTGAGCCTTACTTGAAACCACTCGCTTGAGTAATAAGATTATCTCGGGATGGTTGCAATAAGCAATAGTTATTCATGAGACAAGAACCCGGAGTTTAGATGTACATCAGTATTGGAGAAATTAGAGTCTGTCATTGGCTGATACCAATGCCGTATGTGAAATAATAAGCTATGGTCTTATTGTGCACCAAAGAACAAGGAACTTGACGAACAACGAAATATGTAACATTGAAACTGTTCGTTTCATCCTGATGTGCTATCTTAAAGCGATACGGGATTGGTAATTTCGCTATATCGTCTATTGTGTCGTGGTTTGGATAAGCTATGAATCGAATGATATTTCATCATAGAAACCTCGTTGTTCAGGCCGTGCCTTCGGCAACGAAATGTTGTTTATTTCCTATACAAAATGCTTTCATTTTTACTGAGAGGAGTTTTACCCCTTGAACGAAATTTTCTCTCCTCTATGTTTCTTCGGACAGTAAAATAATATTGGGGTATGTAAAACAACCAGTTTTCTTCAGGGTATTCAGTAGGCGCTGTTTATACGATATTTTCCACTAGTGGATGCAAACACCCTACTCAAGACAGGCCACAAGGTGAACGTCATGGACTCATTAAAAGTCCTGTTCCACACCAAAAAAGACACATTTTACAGTCTACTGCGGCTATAGCAAGTGGATACATCAACCTATCTTTATGTGTTCAGAAGTGTTTCGTGTTGACTCACCAGTTGCCCTGGTGGTTCAACAAATTGCGGGGGAAAAACATTAGCTGATTAGCTTACATCTATGTGAACACACTTTTCTCATGACTTTATCTCTCTCTCCTGCTGTGTTTGTCTCCAATATAACTTCACAGGAAAATATCGCATGAACTATGTAGTTCAGTTTAACTGCTCAAAACGATTGAAAGGGACATGAGAGGGGAAAAATGTATGACTTACTGTCTAAGTTACTTTTTATGACAGAAGACGTCAGATGAAGACTAGAATTTCCCGAACCCTCTCGAATACACCAGTCATATGAAAAATCTAGACAACAATATCTGCAAACAATAGTCCAAACTGTTATTTTAAATCTGATTTCCAACCTTTCCCTTCCGGCCTCATGCATCTTGGTTCCAAAGTTCGTGTTACCGTTAGCAGTTATCGCAGTTCTAGTTATGACATCGTCGGTTTCTATGTTGCTTGGAGTAAGGTGCCGATTTCGTCAGTTGTCGTTGTATAGTAGTTCATCCTGTTGCTAGAAACACTTCCGTTTTAATGTTCTTACCGCTGAATTTTCTGCTTGGTGGGAATTGCACTGGTACAGTATACGCCGCAGTAAGTTCTACTGGACGTTTCTCAAATCTCAGGGAAGACCTACCCAGTGTATTCTGCATACACGGAGAGTTCCCTAAGTTGATTACGATGACAACCTGATGTGAACAGATTGCACTTGATTGAACAATTTAACCTTTTATTCGTAAATTGGACAGTTCACTTAAATATTTATGGGTTGTGTATAGCTATACAGACCGCTTCATATGTCATGACCAAGTTTTACAATAAAGCGTCTGTCTAGTCGTCACGTTTATTCTCCACCACACGACTCACAATAGTCACATGAATGGTAGGTTCGTATCTTTGAGCAGTACGGACTAGAGTCATCGACGAGAAGGGCATGACTATGCGGTCATTGGTTTGCCATTGTGGATGCATAACGGAACTGTTGAGGAGACAGTGTATGGTCATATGAAAGTAGGTTTCCATGATTGTATTGATTAGGAATATTGTGAGAGTGAAGATGTATGATGAAACATTCACATTATGGGGGCGGAGAGTTCTCTGTGCGAGCTTTACCATCATCATCATCATATCAGCCATGAGCCTGACCAAAAGGTACTGTGGCTCGGGCTGCCGCTCACCTCAACAGTGACGTGGAATATCCTAGAAGAAAACGTTACTAAGAAGGTTGAAAATTAATAGAAGTCTAAGCAAAAGAACTAGAAATGGTATGGATGCAGGTACGCCATTGACTGCGACACGCCGCCATCTCGGATAGCGTCTCTAACCAGCGGTTTGAGTGATCACGAGGACCCCATCCAGGCAGGCGACACCTACCCACTTTACTCAGTGGAGCAGTCAGGGTTCTCATATTTCGTGACCACGTTGTCTCTTGACCACCACGTGGTTTCACTAGTGAAATTGTATGACTTGAATGCAACCACGCAAAACATATCACAGATTGCTTGCTGTCTGCTTAGATATGAATTTTCCAACAGTGTCGTCATGTGATCATTTATATATGTGCACTTTTATCTAATGTTAAACAAATTTGAGTAGTGCTCACTGGACATTGTAAACGGTTCTAACCTGTGGATGAGGTGAAATCAGCTCTGCACAGGAGATTAAGTGAATCATCTCCTACACAGTAAGAGGTCAGTTCGAATGAGACTAGACTCTATGTTGCCTAAACCGTAAGCTTAGTGAACAAATGAACATCTGAATCATCGACACGGTGTACCATATACACAAATGGTTTGGAGTATGTCATGAACAATGACTCCATGAATTTACCCTGTAACTGGCTAATTCACCACCTTAATCAGGAAACCTAATTATGTGAAATACCTAAAGCCACTAGGCTAGAACTAATTAACATGACAGTACATTAACGTGGGGAACTAATTCCCGGATCGGTCCATATTTTAAGTCGTCCGAGGTTGGAAACATTGTCTATTTATCAGACAAACAGTGAGGAATGAGTTGAGACACGTTCCAAACTGTACACTTTGAGTCCGTTTTGCTTTCGAAAAGTATTTCTTCGTTTTCATGTCTCAGGCCTCCATCGACACACCCGGGCATTAGCTGAACTCTGTTGCCGTACGGATATCGTGACAGACCCGACTCCGGTCAACTGGCCATTTGTCGGGGACTTTTTCCTGTTCGGTGGTGAGAAGTGTTTACCCATTCGTGATGCACACGTAAGTACTGATTTTTTAGACAGGCATTTGATATAGATTAGCAAGGAAGTATATTACATTGGTATACGGAAATTCAAGGTTGTTCTCGACGTAGTGTTTACGAGCAGGACGGGACGGGAGTTGACACGTTTGCTCAAAATAGGCGTGCTCAAACTTTGGTAACGGAGTCAACCTCGGCTAAATGGCTCTACTAGGTGAGGTGGTGATATTTTGATGAAAAGAGTTTCAACAAACTGATACCTTTGTTGCCCAGTTCGCCTATTCTCTTACCGATCGTGCGTTAGCATCTATGAACCGGAATTCTAGTCCACTTGGCAGAGAGGTTTTTTGCTAAACTTTGTTTGACTTCTATCCGGTTCTATCCGTCTGACTAGCGTTTCCTGACGCGGATTTTCTTCTGTGATTTCTTGTTCACTAGGCCTATTTCCTCACTGATGACTGGTTCGATCTCTGATGTTGTCTATAATCCACCCAAAATTGCTTTAGGATAGTCTTCGTTCACCCGTTAAAATATCAAACGGGTGATCATTAACTTCAGCAAAATTCAAGAGATCCCCCTAATAGGTAGTCAGTAAAGTTTTTACAAGAACAAACATTTCGCACTAGACTGTAAACTGCATTGTACACAATGTTCCTTTGGTTGAACTGGATGCGGTACAGTTGACTGCTGCCTGCGAATAAGATGAACAATGAAATCATTAATTTTGCCTGTGTTGAAGTATTTTGGTAGGGGTGTTCTCACGATTCATCCCGGGACTACAGAGTCCGTGAGTAATTCATCCAGAGGCAAATTCTCCCATTGACAATTCGTTCTCGAATACTTTATCCTGGAAACAATCCAACCTAATCTAAATTTACCCGAGGAATCAATATTAGTCCAAGTCATTCTGTGATAAACAGTTCCTGTAGCACTGAGAATTATGCTTTTATGCAGTCAAAAAGTCACCAAGTCAATTAATACCATTGATTAAAAGATTGTCTCAAGGTTATTGCGGGAATATTTCTGATAAAATATCTCCCTCGATTTTACTCACCTCTGTAGTGTTTGTGTGAACATCTGGAAAGCTTTAGTAGAAGGTCGTCTAATATCTGAAGTGTAAACAATGCTAGACGCGTCTACAAGGAAGACTACCGTCTGTGGTCACTATGGATGATAAACACTACTGAATGAACAGACGGAACTCAGCGTGTGAATGAACATCGATACGCTGTGATTTTGCACGCAACATTAACGAGATAGTTGTGAACAATCGTCCCTTGTGTATATGGTTCACATCTTAATCCGTCCACTTCAGCCATTGGAAAGTTCTGGATAAATTCTGTGGGGTTTGAGCCACCGGGATAAATTGATCGGGCTGAACTATGGCGGAACCTCTTCGTGATATGCTTTTACAATATACATTCGCATGGTATCTGAATAGTATACCCCAACATACATGTTAATACGCATAAGAAAACACAGTTGAAGGGCTCGTTTTCCAAAATGCCTGAGTAACTTACACTAATGATTCAATGGTAGGCAAATACCCCTCTTCAAGAATTGTTGCAATTTCCATCTTCAATAGTGTAAATCAAAGTGTATTTGTGCAGGATGAACACCATTCACAGTTGTTTACAGTGCTGGCATTTCCATAAACATTTCACTCAGACCCTTTCCAGAAGAAGCTTTACACTCAAGTTTCGTTCCTGTTAAAGCACATCAGCAGTACATTTCCTCACCGGTACAAGATTTGAAATTCGGTGAATGTTAACATGAGGCAACCGCGTTGATCACTACACCAATGACATCACATTAGTTAAGCTCATCAGATCATAGATAAACGGCGAGTCACGTCCGTTTGTGTATAATGGTCAGGTTACTTGATCACTTCTCTTTGAAATGAAATAGATGAACATTCTGTCTGAATAAAAACAGGTATGGTGTGATGAGGTTTAATTCCTTTGTTGCATGACCGTTCATATTTCACGGTCTTTGGAACAGTTTATTCGAGTAGATAAAGTTATTTCGCAATGTCAGAGGTACTCGTGATCGGAAATTGTATCAACCGGTTGTTGTGGTAAGAACATTGGAAGATTGAACACAACCATTTAAAACAAAAGCCAGACTAGCAGTACAACATTCGCTGGAACTTCTGTGAAAAGATAAATGAGGTTTAGCCGCTAGCAGCAGCAACAACAACAACGAGTGGGCTGCTACAGTGGCATGTATACGGATTACTTGACTGTAGCTAACTCGATTAATGACTGGATTCATCGTCCTCGCACGGCTGTTCTAACAAGTTTGAGTAAACAACCGAGAGGATTAGAGAATAGCTTGAATAGTGCTTGACTCAACCTCGATTACGCCCAACCGATTTCAGATCATCAACCGTTGTATACGCGGATACCAACAGAGAATGATATTTTGAATATGAAGGGCATCACGATGACTTTGAAAAAGTGAGGAGTAAGCGAGTATGAAAAAAGTTTAAAAACTGTGACCATTATTTTCGAGAGATTAGTAAGAAAGAGATGAACTTAAGTGCCACACATTTCTTTCCCTCTGAATAGTGACCTCCGACATTAGAGCGTACGACCGGTACTCGGCACCAATGTTTCTCGTTTCCCTTCTAGAAGGCGATCACAATGTTTCACCTGCAACGATACCCTAGTATTCCAGCTTCAGATTGCAACCGAAAATAATCCACCAAATGGACCACATATGGGTCAACTACGTGTAGCTGCAGGATGAGTGAGTTACCATTAACCCCTACAATATTTTCGAACACGTTTGAGTTCAAAATGAGCATTTGAGAGCCAAGGATGAACATATCAGTTTGGAAACAGACTCAAAATATTCTTTGCTACCAAATACCATCGGCTCCACTTATTATTCATACAGTTCTGTGCTGAGAAAATTTTGATCAGTCAGTTACTAGTACACATAACTGGATAGCGTATGTGACGAACTAGATGCAATCTTGTCTGATTCCGCCGTTACAAATAAGAACATGACTGAATACGTCTGAAGACGGTCTATTAGCATATATCACGTATGGAACAAGTATTCACGTGTTTTCTACGCCGGCTGTGCTGGTCTGATGACGTGAGCCAGTTTTGGTGCCATCAGAGTTACAGCTGGTGTGAAGGATCAAGCTTTGACAACACTTAGTCAGCTGGTGTACAATTGCAGAACAATGTTGGTCGTTAAGGTAATCGCCGAAACGATGAGCTCTAATTGGAACGAAACTCGACCCTGGGGTTCCGTTTCCATTTGGGCTAGCCGAAAGGCTTATCTGAACATTGAGACGGTGACAAACTGTGGGTGATGTTCAAGTTGAAACAATCTAAATCCCCTAACTTCCATTAAACATTCAAATCACTCTCATTTGGTTTCAACCCAACTGAGAAGTCCTGATCAGGAGGTTATAAACTGAACCGAACAAACGATAGGGCAAACTGAACTCACAGATTTGTGTTCAAGCGTTTAGATATGATCGTTCGGTCAAGCTCAACGTGAGATTACTGACGTTGCGGTTAACATGCTAGTCTCACAAGCACGAGGGTCAGAGTGCAAACTCCGATCCAGACAAGGATATGCACTACTGATGAGCTCTAATAAGAGCGAAACTCGAGTCTAGTGCTTCCTTTCGAAGTGGGTTAGCTAACAGGTTTATCTAATTATGAAGGATACGATCAAGTATCGATGATGTCTAACTCAAAAGAAGTCTCCGAAAGAGGACCCGGTTTTTCCAACTATCGGTGCTGTCCCATTATTCCAGTATCTAACGTACACTGTAGGTGCAAATCCTTTCGAGTATGGGCCGAAAGTCACGAACTATGTTTTTATCTCAAGCATATCGTTCGAGCTTTGGAGTATTTATTTTCCACAAAATACGCGAGAAAAAGACAATTTGACCATTAGGTGGTGTCTCCAAAAGGATTGACCATAATAACGTGGTTTTTAATATTAGAGTGTGCTTTAAACAATCGCACATAAAACGGTCCGTTTTCGACAGTGACTGTTTTGTACTTACCGCCTCTTACAGACTCTATAACTATAACAGTACAATAGCAAACCGTCTGTCGTCTGCCTGTTGTCTAGACCGTTAGTCGTTGGCCATCCGATGAAGGCAGGATGATGACTTAATACTTCGGTTTTTGTCGCTCGCCTATAATGTAAAGGGATTGGATTAGACGAACTGATTGACGTGAAGCCAACCATTGATTTGCGAAGGCTTACAACCAATTAGTGTCAGCAATTCGAGCAAACTGACGAACGTAGTGACTAATCAGGATGACACTCTGAAATAGCGTCAAATTTTGTTATATTGAGCACCAGAGTGAAATAAGTCTTTTAGGTGTATCA
>LOND01009214.1:7661-18440 GCA_014220965.1 Paragonimus kellicotti | reverse complement strand
CTAGCAAATGTCTTATTAATCATATTGAAATATATATTGAGTGACCACTGACAATATATATATATATATATATATATATATATATATATATAGACTTATAAGACGTCGTTAAAATATACAAACTCGTCAATAAAACTTACCAATCTTGACAATGAATATAAAAGCTTATCAACAGTGTGCCTCACAAGTGAGTTGGGTAATCTGGTTGAAATTCACTTCGTGGATTGTTGTAAGCATATCGTAACGATACAGTTTGATTGTCATTCAATTCATCAGACTATCTACTGCATGCGCATCTTTTTATGAATCCGTTTCTTATAGTCTGTAGACAGTGATCAAGATATTTTGAGCTAGATATGTTATACCTATCTTCAGTTGGACTGAACAGTGAAGACAGACGCTCAGTGATACGATTTACACAACACCGTTTTGCTCGTAATTCTGAAAGTGGAGATTACGGAAAATGAAAATTACGTAAGTTCCAGGCCGCTCCTTAGATGTTTAATAAGAAGTGGATGAAATTACATCACATCGAGTCCAGATGGCAGTCTTAGTTAGCTCTGTTTGAAGCCGGAAAAGACCAGATGATTTAGGTTGGGGTCTTTGATAATCGGCAGGTTTTGAGCCCCGATAAAAACAATTGCCGTTCACTTAAAGGTTCTGGAGCACCGTACGTTTAGCATGGTTTCATTAGTGTGCAACAGAGAGGCAGGCTGAGCATTTTATTACAGCCAGTTTACGCATTACATTCGCTTTTCTTTGATGGATTCCGTATCCTTCTCTGAGGACTGGATTCTCAACACTTTTGTGAAGTAGTGATAACCATCTAAGACTCAGTCAAGTCAAATTATGGAATAATTCACCTGAAACATACGGCTTGATGATTTCACATTGATGACTTCAACCAAACAAGATGAGAAGCTAAAAACAAAGCTTCGCCGTATGAGCTGTAATGAACAAAATAGCTGTCATCAAACCTGATGAAAAAGTAATTCAGAAGCTGTTATGCGAAAAACGAAGACTATACGGGACAACGGAAATCTCGTTTGTTGAGGTGAAGCAAGAAGGCAGATCATACAAACATCCATCGGGTGAAGACGATTTAACATATAAGTCAAAAGTGAGCGGGTCAGAAGCATCAGAAGGAATTTTGTTTACAAAGTTTTGCGAACTTCCAGATACTTTGTTAAAATGACGAACACTAAATAAGCGGTGAATGCCACTGGTTGTAGTAGATAAAAGTCATAAACGTCGTTAGTGTTTTCCAGTCCTTTACAAGAAGGCTTGCAAAGCGACGAACGATGAGTCAGTAGGGGACAGTGCAAATGTATCAAAACGATTTATATGTAATTCCAGCTATCTAACAGAAAGCATATATTCAGATCATTTCAACTCAGAAATGAAAGAGAGATCCGGTTGTTTAACACATACAGAATAAGTAACTGAAACACATTTTTGACAGAAGGTCGGTGAACTGGTAGTAAAATCGATGAGCCGATAACCGTTGAGCGATGAAAGTTACACAATCAACTCATTTTTGATGAGATTCAATTGTGAAAAGTCAGGGCTACGGCTGTCTTTTCACAATTGGGTCTCATCTAAAATCATAAGTTTGCCAAACTACTTATTAGTAATTTTACTCATTATCGGCGTAGGAGACAAAACGCCTGAGTGAAGTCAGTACCACAAAGTTATTCTTGGAGCGCTGGGCGATGGGCAGGTAAACAGGATTCCAAAAGTGAAAACAAATGGGATCGGTTATTTCGCTACTATTGATATGATACGTAATGAGATGAATATTCTAACAAATTTCGGTTTTTCCGGTTCATGAAGAGTACAACAGTAATCGGTACTGATGGGTTGCACGAGCCCAAGAATACAAGTAACAACGGACCGTCGGTTAAGGTGAGCAAGCAAGTGCGATGTATGCATTTGGATTACGTGTGTGAACCGGCAAATAGAAAATATCACAGTTGAAAGAGGTTGATTAGGAACAGGCTGTCAGGTATTTCACGGTGACAGGAACTGAAGTCATTAGAATAAAACGCACTAGTGTTGGAAATGCCTAGGAAATTTTTCATTCAAGTGTGGGCACCCCCAACAGTCAGAATAGAGAATGAACGGTTTAGACGAGGACTTATGCGAAGGGCTGTCCGGAGGTATCTGTAGACAACAAGTTGATTATGAGTGGTTTGCTGTGTTTCAAAGATAATATATTTGGCATATTCTTATCAAAAGTGTGTTGGTTAAATATATATCGGAAACATAAGGTAAAGAGAGAAAGAATAAAATTGAAGAAAACGCCAGCATCATTTGATGTCATTGTCAATGTTTGATCATTGCAGAGTACAATCTACGTAGGGTTCGTGCACTTACAGTTGACTTTACAAGGTTCAAGTTTAAATAGCAAACAGTTCATATTTAGCCTATTGACTACTTTACTGCAACCCTGAAGGAAAGTTCGAATACTCTTATTTGGCATCTATAATGAAAAACGTAAAGTATGACAATACACAAGTGGAGCAAGGGTTGAGCAAGAAGTTCGATCGACCAATTACTTTTCATCAATAAAGCATATATCAGCTGACAGTAGTGCGTCTTTCACAAAATGGTTTATATCATTTGGAGTTGATCCTAGAACTTGGGCAATAAGTGTTACAGCGCGCACCTTAAGGATAACTGTACACCATAACTAACTAGATTTTCGGTGAATTATCTAAGGTTTGGTATCGTAACGCCCGAACACGGTTGCATCACTTGGGTAACTTAAACGGTATAGTGTGAACGCCTGCGGTAAAACTGAATCAATCAAGTCCAGTTTAATGGTTAGCTTGAATGTGTAGGTGTTCAACGATTTGCAGTCAGTGTATTTATAAACGCGTTATGGGTTGAAAATCTTGCCCCATTACTAGCAAGCTACGCCAGAGTCATGCTTTCACACCCTCCAGATGCAATGCAGTCTACTCCGAACGGGCTAGTGATTTAACTGTACGTCTATACTATTTGTAAGTCAGATTATACCATCTTCTTTTGGGTGACGAACGGTTTTTTAGAATGCATCTTGGTAGTACGCAGTGAATAAAAAATGACGAAGTCCAATGTTAGCCTGGTAATACACTTAGTTAGTGGTCAATCGCAGATTATCCATTAGAGTAACTATTTCACCTGCCAACTATTTCGACATTCAGACTACCTGAATGCAGATCCATACCAAAATCATCGATCAGTAGTTTGCAGTGTTAACCCGACTGTTCAATTTCTATTGTTCGCCGGTCAGCATATCACGAGTGTAAGCAAACTTAGACAACGGAGGAGGTCATTGCACTAATAATTGCCATGGCAACGGGGTGTGCTCTTGTTTTATGTGCAGATGAGGCAAAAAAGTACGCTACTGTCTAACTTAAGGGATTAGGGTAAAAAACTGGCTTCCCCTAATGAACCAAACCTACGGGTTATTGGAGGAAACGGTTCTATATAGTAATCCTAATTAGTATATATCCCGCGAAAAAACTAAGGACACCACGATGTTGTTGGTTGGTCGTCTTACTGTACGGCATAAAGAGGTATATTTATGCAAATTGACCCAAAATCATTACCACTTAGAACTCCCAAATTGTTTGAAAGTAGTCGTGTTAAAACGATACGGAAAAGCAGAATAAGTCAGTTCTTCACAGCTCGTGTGACATGTGCGTGCAGCAAAGCTACTGAGGGCACGACTTCTAGTAAGATCACATGACGTTAATGAGTGGGTACTGATCACATGACTGCTGACTACAGTATAACATTCGCACATTGGATAAGGACGGTGAGCAAAAAGCGGATTGCATTTTCGTCTGGCTCATTATGCGACAGGCAGTTACCTTGTCTTAGCTTGGAAAAAATGTTCTATCAGCTTTAGTTACAAAATGTGTGATGGTACAGCTGATCACTGTGCACGAGTGATAGCGCTGAACACCTGTTCTCAAGGAAGCACCGCCTCATGTTAAAATGACGATAAATGGAAGCGTTTTGCGTAACGGTACCTAAAATCCTGTGGTTTGCTCTAACGGACACAAACTCACGTGAACTAGCAAAACCATGTACACTTATTGACCATCTGAAAACAAAGGAATCGGAGGTTACCATGCTACGCGAGAATTTAGACCTGATGAGAACAAATTCAGTCCAACAAACATACAAAAGAACCGAGTGATCTCTCGAAATAAAATCGACTTTCAGGATTGCACGTTCCAATATAGACCACGCAACAACCACTCCACAAGCTTATTCTCTGTTTTATTGAAAGATAAGTAGGTTGCTACTCATTTGTAGGCGCAAAATCTGATCACTTTTAACATTGGATAAACGTAATGTTTTCCGGAGTCATTAGCGGAATGCTATGATGTTTAATGACGATACTGAAAGAAATCTGGATGAATCGACCGTCAGCAGATATAATTGGAATGGTCTCCAGGTACGTTAACTGTGTTACAAACAATAGGTTAGTGATACACACTCACTGACTGTGTTGAATGTAGTTCCAATTAATGGCTTGATTAAGCTCACAACCTTGGGTTAACCCGGAATCAGAGAGTCTGTAATAACGCATTCTGCTTCCATAGTGCTGTCATTCACTTCGTCATAAGTACACGCTAGTTCCACCTGTCAATCCGACATTGCAACATTACATTTTATGGACCTTGAAGAGACTTTACATAGACGTGCTACAACAATGCTAGGTGACGTATGACATTTCTCAGTTTGCGTTCTCGTTATTGAGCTGTGTCGTTTTACTTCATGTCATTATACCCTGTCATAAATTGATTCCTGAGAAATTTTGAAGAATCTTTTAGAATGTTTACTAGGTTGAATGCCGCATTCAGTTCTCTTTTATGCGAACCAACTGTTGATGGTGAAACATGTTTTGGAACCTTCCGGATCTATTGGATTACATTAGTGAGAATGGACTACAACTTCCTGAAGTGCGCTTGCTTTCAATATTGTACAAAGTTACTACGCTTTTTGTTCAGCCTAAATAAGGTTAAAAACGGTAGCTGTGTTGTACCTATTCTGTAGTATAGCGCTACGTACTAAATAACCGATTATCTTAGTGAGCCAATGTTCACCGGTAAGGTAGCTTAGATTCTGTATTTCAATTCCACGAACTTCATTTAATCTGGGAAGCAAAAAACAATAACTTACATGCGAGTTTCTACCTTCTAAATGTAGGTTGCCTATGCAAGATTTCTTACAGAAACAACAAATTCCCAGGTTTATTTTTTATCGTTAAACCCACGATTTGATAGAGTTGGATTGAAAGATTGTTCGCTTAATTCCCAGAACCTGCGGATTTTTCAACCAATCCTAATGTTAAGTGTAATACTACGATATTGGAACGCACTATCTAAAATTGCACATTCTTTTAAAAACCTGCGAAATCGCACAAACTTTGTGGTCTGGCGAACTTCTTATTTTTGTTATGCAACTTCTTGAAGAGTGCAATCCTGTCGGAATTGTTAACTGACTGACCTTCCGGTTGATTCAGGCTAGTGATCTTTTTGATTTGGCCATGTTTCGGGGTCAGGTGGGGCAGTATTTTCTCCCCTATATCGTTCATGTTGCTCACACTTTTCCCAACTAATTACAAAGTTATGATTTTCGCAACATTCATAGACTTCATGATTTCTCTACTTGCCCCAACAGTTTTACTAGCGTGTGACAATTAAGTCCAGCGTCCTTGTTTGACGTTAGTTCAACTTTTTCCACTATTGCAAAATACGTTTTACACCTATTTCTGCGAATATTCGATAGATTTCAACTAGCGGAATTAGTGTAACATGCGTTGAATAACACTTATTCTAGTGCTTACCTGAAGTTCACGTTATAAGACCAACAACCCAGACGGAGTTTACGTCACCTTGACTATCAAATGAGTACAAGCAAGGCAGTTGGTCATATAATTACTTTAAGCAGGTTTGAACTGAAGGTCAATTACGTATCCAAAGTGACCTCCGGAGTTGCCAAGTGATAACGACGGACCATGGTATGTAAATCTCCTGGTCATCGAACACAAAACAAGTCTTGATCAAAGGTCTGCAATGCGCGATGGGGGTTGGAAGCAAAAACATAACGGCTTGTTAACACAATTAACATCGATGAGGTAGGAAGTGGCATTGAGCAAAAAACAAGCAGCATTCGATGTAGCTGTACGTTCAGCTTGTTGTGTATCTCAGATTACAAAATGGTAATTAATGAACGATTTATTCAAGAATTCTGAAAATGGCTGTGCAAGCATGTAAGCTGTTCAGTAAGCACACCATAGAACCCTCACGGATTTTCATACTTCTCTCCGGTAGTAATACAACACAATACCGTCAGTCTGTCTTCAAAAACCTCCACATTTCGATGATTGCGCGTGGTTCGCCGCCCTCGGTTTCTAGGGAAAATATGACACTATAATGCGGTCCCAACAGCACTCGTAATCCATTAGAAGAATGGGTCTGAAACTGTTAACTACAGCCTGTGGGATCTGTAGGAAATTACTATGAATGACCAACGTTGGCTTAATAACGATTCAACCCACAGCAGACTCTTCGACAACAAACGCACCGTTTAATTACTTTAAGCAAGTTGACAAAGACCATTGCGTTTTCGCAAACGACTCCTTCAGCGACATGTGCTTTATAATATCTTTCACGCATTCGCATATACCATTGAAGCACGGCTTCGTTCAAATGTTCGGATTTTGGTTCACATCGTAAATCACATCTACCTCCAGACGACCCGCTTTCAATGTATACCCCGGTAGCAGCCTTGTTCGATACGAGGTTTTGGAGCATTTTCCGAAGTACACATGTAGATTTGATTACAGCGGCCAGTGTATCACGTGGTTTTGATATTTTTTTAAACCTATAATTTTCCTCCTCATTACTCAGTTGATCGGTGTGCAAGTGAGCCTGAATTAATCACGAATAATCCCGATATTTAACCACTCAAATCTTGAAAGTGCGCAGCTGTGATGGGCCAGGAATCAGACTACATCCATCCAATCAACATCGAATAAGTCTCACTGTTTTACACTCGTCTGACCTACGGAACATTGCATAAAAAACGACCAGTGAGCGAGCGTTTACAAATTTGGCTGACCGGTCCGAGCCGACACACTGTTTGACCAGCATCTGGGTCGGAGGCTAAGTACTACCTTTTGCAGTCATGCGTGAACAGAAAATGTGGGAGACGCCACCTGTGAGAATAAGAATATTTTGAGATATTGCCATTTCAAAGGTGCTACGTTTTATAACCAAAAACAATGAAGATGTATCAATAGGATAGGGAAATGATGAAGGTGGGACAGTTTTTAAAAGTGCTTCATTTTAAGGGTGCTAAGTCAGACAGGCTTGGTTGTACTACTAGAAGGAATAAGAATAGAGGGCGAGTCAAGTGCTTGAAGACAATTAAGAACATGTTAAGCGCAACTTTTTTGCACGCATTTTGAAGAGAATGGTTAGGGTTTGGACACTCTATAACGAACGTTCAGTCGGCTTCAGTAAATCTGCCCCGTGAATGCGCAAACAAAACCGTGAGATGATCATGTGACAAAATAACAGTTATTTCGACTGACCGTAGACATTTTGACGTGGCGTACGATCGGACATGAATTAACACACCTGTTAACTGTCAAAGTGCAGGTCTGGTTGTTCACTCAATTGTGCCTACTGGCATTCTAGTAGTTGGGTTCCTTTCCGTCCTTCTCAGGTAGCACCCACCACAGCTAGATGCGAAATGGCAAATATAATGATAACCAGAGGTTAACAGTCTTGAAAAAAGACCAAAGTATGGACTTCACTGTGGCTAGTACTCGCGGTGCCTCCCTCCCCAAACTGACTTAATGGCCTAGTTCCGTGTTGGACAGGCCAGATTGACGACAGTAGAGAGCATTCCTGCATGACAGATTAATAATCAGACTTTATTGTAGCGGGAAGGCCTCCAATAAAGCACAATCTTTATTGTCCAACACAACAGTTATCACGCTACGCATGCGCTCGCGTTTATGAGTCACACGTCCAGGTTTCCGCTCACACGTCGTGTGCACTTCTGCCCGGTTTATGTGTGATCGGCGCCTTCTACCGGGGGTTTTCCGCCTGCCACTCCTCGTCCGTTAGTCCGATCTTGTTGAGCGATGGCTCGTCCGGTCGCTCGTGTTGTCCGCAATCTATCCACTGTGGGCTTTGACCGTATTCTACGACCGTGTCGAGATATTCCTCCGAGTGTTGGAATAATCGCGCCCCCGATCTGGTCGTCCATCCTATTTTGCCTGCCATGCCTCGCCCGTTGGTCCGATCCAGTCGAGCGATGACTCATCCGGTCGCCCACGTTGTCCCCGATCTGCTCGCTGTGGGCTTTTGGACGGACCTCCCCCGCGTTGAGGTATTCCGCCAAGTGTTGGAATACTCTCACCTCCCGCTTGATAATCCACCACATTATAATGCGATATACATAGACGTGCACAAACGACTGTATGGTGTCGGGATATCAGCTACCGTTAATAAAATGTCCGTCTGTCAGCGATGTTCTTTTGAAAGTTCTGGCCTTGCACGTGCCAGTTCAGGTGCATATATTCGGCCAGATAGGTTGAAGAGTGTTTTGTCCAATTCTCTTTTGTGATGTTTTGGTTGGGAGTTTGCATCCCGCACTTCTAGGTAATGTTGACATGTAATAAGCTGAACGTCTTAAGTAACCACCAAAAAACTCGTGAGCAGTAAATCAGGATCCATCGGTGAGCTGGTTTGTTCGGTTTTACGAATGACGTTTGCATTTCGGTAACCTTACTGAACTTAGTTCTGAGGTCAATGGTAAACTAACATAAGCGCACTTCTGTTAAATTTCGACAAATTTTGAGAAGACTGTCACGCTCTGCTTCATCATACTGTTAACAAATCAGAAGGCGTGGACATCAATAATGAATCCGTTATAGCGCCGATAGGAAGCAGTTGTAGCTTTTACTCTGGACAAGTGGTTCAAATGTTCTATAAAATGGCATACGGTGGAACGCCTCAGGAAGATATAGATGTCTACGACTGAAACCATTAGTAGACACTGTAGTGGAGATCGAAGTTGTTCAAATTAAGAAAACTCATCCGTCACATTTGAAGTGGTTACACACATGACAAAGAAATCTGTCTCTACATAACTCTTACACATTCTCTCAAGCCAGTAACATTCTGATTTAATGAACCCCTTGATAAGAACAGTCTTGAATACCTTATTCAGTGTTTTATGCTAAGACTGCACTACCTGATTACAACCATATTCAGTTTGCTCATGCTTAACTTGATGGTTGTTCCGTCATTGTTCAGTTGTTTCTTGATTATCTTCCCTACTTCACCCATGAAGACTGAGCTGCCGTTCATCACTTGCAATCTTAAGCTTGTTCACATTAGTGTACACAAAGAAAACAAAAAATTGAAGGGAAATTTCGTCGCGGTCAATGTTTTGTTAAGTGATGTCGAGTATATACAGACTGCAACTGGAAACTAAATTCACACAGCATCTGGCGACTAATAGGGAATGTTGGTTTCATTTAAATTAAGCATCATTCACACCTGATTGCAGTTGTTCCATTCTAGTAAACGTTTTTAGTCAGCCCTTTCGAAAAGAAGCACTAGACTCGAGTTTCGCTCTCATTAGAGCTCGTCAGTAGTGCATATCCTTGCCACTGCCGGGACTAGAACTCCGGCCACGCTTTCATGAGGCAACCGTGTTTACCACTGCACCATTGACCTCACATTAAGCGTGACTGAATTATTGTGTGGAAACGTCCAGCCGCATTCGGCTGTGAGAACTGCTTACATTGGCTGACCATCTCTAGAGGAGACACATTAACTGTCTGCTGGTAATAAAAAAACAATACAAACAGATTATAGCGCATATTTTATTTAGATCATACTCTGGTAAGTAAGTCGTGCTGGTTTGACATAAAACTCCACGGTGTGACATAACTGCTTCACAATTAGAGTCTGGTCATACTGAAACGCATTGTCCAACTCCGTGATCGTGGTTGACTCGGTTGGAAGTTTTGTAATGTAACCCGTTTGACATGCGCGTAGGAAGCAGTCTACACTAGAAATTTCCCAATCACCCTCTTGGCCCAGTCCAGCAGATCAATAACTGACAGGATGTTGATTCCTTGCTGGTTTCACTGGACGTCGCTGATATGAGTTCATGCCAGTTATTTATTCAGGTTGTTTTTCCTGTGTTTCCATCCGTTTTTTATTCACAGCTATATACTAGTAAACACAGTTTTCCATCGACCAACACAGAACCCTGAAAGTACAAACAAACTTTTCTATACAAACCTTTGAATTCATAAGGTGAAGTAGCTTCCAAAGTAGCTAAATGACCAATATACTGAATTCTAATTTTCTATTTCAGTTTCCTACCACCCGAAGTACCTGCGGTTCCCGTAGTGGCTGCAAAACCCACAGTAAGAATAACAGAAAGCACCATAAAGTGCATTCTTTTGTACATGTTCTTTTAAATTCTGCCAAACAGTACATTATTATTGATAGGTCATACAATCGGCTGTAAGTGTTTCGGGTATTTCACTTATTAGTTATAAGGTGTGATTTTATGTAGTAAGTTGATGTTGATGTGCAGCACATTTCGGATGCTAGCAGTCGTGTTTTGCAAGTACTAATTTGCTAACCAACCCCACCGGATCGGAAGGTATGAACCACCAAATGAATATGTAAGATCACTCTTTAACAGGAGCAAACGACGAATTCGGACAGTTCACTTTGA
>LOND01009213.1:0-10200 GCA_014220965.1 Paragonimus kellicotti | reverse complement strand
GATGGGTCGAACCAGCTTGTCACACAGTCAGCCATCATGTACACAGTAATGAGCAGGATAGAGTTGTATGTTCTGTTTCATCATTAACTTCGGACTTGTGCGTGTGGATATCACAATTAACTTGTTTGACAGTTTCCATGCCCGAGTTCTGCTCTTGTCAGAGCTTGTCAGTTGTTGATGTCCTCACAGCTACCAGGAGCAGAATTCTGGCCACGTTTTCTTGAGGCAACCATGCTGACCATTAGGCCGTTGAGCTTCCACTGGACACCATTGAACTACGAGATGCGAACACGTAGTCACATTTGTCTGCAAGTAATAGTCAGGCCAGTCAAGTATCCGAAGAAAGCTTGACCACAGTACAAATCTTTGTCGTGGCGAGGATATATGCAATTGACATGCTGCAACCAGAGTGGTCCTTGAGTCATAACCGTCCGAACATGCATCTAGGACGTCCAACTCATGTGGACAAGATGAAAATGGCAAGTTTATCTCATCTTTTAACTCCGGTGTGTACCGTTCCCCACCCAACCTACTGAACCAAACCAACTCACACGAGGTGGCGAGATTAATTTGATTTCAACAGATTTACAAAGTATTCGCACTTGTTCTGCTTGCAAAATGCGTCTGCCTAAAGTAGGACATCGTAAAGCTCAAATTAGAATCCGCAACCCTCAGTTTGCACTTTGGGAAAATGGACAGTTTTAGTTTGTTTAACTTCCTTCATCTATCACAATAAGCGTGATGCTTACAATAGTTTCACGAAAATTCCATTGTTGTAAATTCTGGTGCTCATTATGCTTACCATAATGCTTTTTCAACCGATTCATGACTACCGGTAAGTAGCTTCATTGAGACTGAATCTTGGCGCAGTCTGACAGCTTGCGTATCTCGATTTCCTGTTGGTCTAAACTGGACGGTGTGACTGTCACAACAACAGAGACGTTCATTACTGTGTATATGATGGCTGACTGTGTGACAAGCTGGTTCGACCCATCATTGACAGACTCTTGCGGGGACACCGGTGTGGGCCTAAGAGTTACTTTTTGGGAGAGAAGTTTGTGAAACCAATTTCGAATTTCCATCGTATTTCTATGGAAGTGTCAGGTATTTCCGTGCACTATAGTAGAACGCCATTATTACGAAGAAGTTGATGCAACAATAAACAGTTTCCCACAAAAGGTCATGTTTCGAGATCCTTGATACTAATACTGTTTTAGACAGAGTTACACCATGGAGCGCAAATCAACTATTCCCACTGGTATTGGAATATGCCATAACGAACTGTGTGAGGTGAACTACAGCTCAACCATTCGTACGGTCACTGTTTGTCCATTGTGTCTGGCTTGGTTTGACCAAGCTAAGATAAGCGATGTTCACGAACAGCTTCGGATGACTGAACCGAAACAGAAATGCGGTTGTTTCCCTAATCAATGTTTGAAAAAACCGCCAGATTTATCTTGTTCCGCTGTCATACGAGTTACAATAACAGTAGTAATAAGTGGTATTAATGTGCTTCATTAACTAGGCATGCGCCCAGAAGTATGTAGAAACCTTTGAAATACGAAAGTCTATATTGTGTCCGCACGGCTAATCCAAATCAGCGAGTCACATGACTCCGATTATGCAGTAGTACTGTTGATGGCATGAAGTTTTGCGGATGAATGTATCCCAGAACAAAGTGACTGAATAGCCCAGTGAGCCAGTTTTAAAAGCTCAGTGGGTGACCGACGCTACATACGGTTTTGCTTTATCTCGTACCATGGATTTAACTACACAAGTGAAAAAGCAATAGCAAATCAGGAATACGTTTTATTAGACCTTCGTGGAAGCTATCGCAAATGATATGAACATAAGCCGACTGGAAGTGTAGGTTTGCAGTTTAACACAACATCGCGGTGACCACTGTGTCAGTAATTATGACACAAGAATATTTTACGAACTCATTGAAACATGGTTCTACCTTTACAAAAATGAACAGGTCGGTTTCAGTTAGAACGTAACACTGATTCGCAATAAATAATAGTTCAACTTGAAATAGTTCAACTGTCAAAAATTTCACAGAGGTACGCCATGTAAGTAAGTCATATATATATAAACCAAAATGATAAGGCGGACTATAATTCGCGAGATTCCACAGCGAAACACATTTCGAAATGGTTGTTAAACGTGATAACGTTACGAACACTGACAACGCAGCGTCCAACTAGGAACCTGAGGTCCTCAATAATTAAAAATCTATTGAATACTAGTCGCCTGGCTGAATCGTTGACACTGTTCAATGTATTGTTACGCGATCTAACTCTAAAGTTGTTATCTTTCATGGAGGTCATACTTATCAGCCAACATATACCACTCCTCTGCATGCAAAATTTGTACTATCGTAGTCAATATTGTTTCCATAGAACTAATCCTGACTTTAGCAGAATGCGTGATGGTCAGATGCTGTTCTTGTTGCCACGTGAACACGGTGTGTAAATCAACGGTTTTATGCATGCTACCAACAGGAGTAGATCGACTGTTAACACCTTACGTGGTTTGTCTTCTTGTTATGTTGAGTCATTAGATAAAGGTCGTTCGTTTTTTTTATAATGCGCAATTGATGATGAATTACGTCAGTGATTTTACACTCTAATCGCTACAGTGTTACGAAACTGGACATTTTAACATTTTCTGTTAGTATTTTCATGATATGCTTTCGTTTTATGCCCTAGCTTTTCGATTTTTTCGGAAATCTTAGCAAAACTAATCAGTCGATTTCATAAAGAAAGCTATGTGGTTTTGTGTAATTTCTTACTTTATCATACAGAAACAGTCAATGATATACTCTACAAGATAAAGTGGTTTAAGTCGGCTAATTTTGGAGAAGAAAGATTTCCACAAAACAATAATTATTGACAGTTAATTGGAACTTTTCAAGGCCCTTACGTTCAGTTCATTTTTATTCCAACATCATGTTCAAATCCTAAGGAATGGTTACGGAACTACTGTTGACTCAAATTCTAATACTTAGTTCTACATAACTTAGTTATAAATAGCTTTAAAAGTGTCAGTTATTTTTAATTTTTTCACCAATATTTCTTGCATGTGTTTCATGTATTCGTTTTCTGTATGGGACGGCCATACTGATTAGTTGCCTCAATTTTTCTGCAAATAAAGTCGTTCGCAAGTCACATTTTACCCGAGGAAGAGCAGGATAATAATATTGCCTACATTCACGACCATCTTAAAGAGTCTATCATTCAAACTCCTTTTCTAAATAGCTTATAATTTAATCTCTCCTAAAACAGCCTAGTTGTTCACGTTGTACGTAATGTATTTCACGAATCACGTGATCTTGAAACTACGTTGGAAACCTGGAGCGCCTATATAGAACATACATCGCGTCTTCCATTACAACTAATTTATCTGCCATAGGTCACCATACAACATCTTTTTCTTTCCTGATAACTGATTAGTACTCATTGCTGTGCACACTTGTTAATCTGCTTTAGACAATCGGTCCTGTATTATAGAAAATAATGAAATGAAATAATGAACTTTGCTGGCCGTGAATTATTTCGATAGTATCCATTGTCACCGTACTCAACAGATGCGCCCAAAACTCTATTTAAAATCCGCTGTCTTTCGATTTCCTTGCTGATCATATACTTACAGCTATTGTGAGTGTGTGAAATGAATGAATAAATTTGTCACTTCTGACCACCCTTTTGAACCAGCGGGACATTCAAAATGATTGATACAGCACATGATACTCGTTATCCGTCGCTTATAAGGGAGTTTGAAGAGCGCTGTGTAAACTGCCGTTGAGGCTAATTGCATCTAAAGAATATTCGCAAGCGAGTAAGATTTATTTCCCCACGAATAACAAAAAACAAGAGCAAAGTTTTACTTGATTTCACATAGTGTAGTTACTCTCCTCTGAATCAATATATTACCATGATTTATGCATCAACGCTTAACTCTACTGGCTAAGAATCACAATGCTTCGAACCAGTTATCACGTTTTAAATTCCACCTTTGACCTCCCTGGTCTTCTGCCCTATGTAAACACGGTTGAGAGCTAGTTCAGTTTACTTCTTTGGATTGTAAGACAGGAAATAGAAGGTGCCCATGTAGGTTCAGCTATTTGCACATATGAGTTCTTTTATTCCACCGTACTACGAATGTGGGAACAGACTCTCTGTGTATCGTTCAGTGAAGTGGATAGTTGTCACGTGTCCAATTCTAAGATTCAAGAACGGTCCAAACTGTTCTTGGTTTAGAACCACCACATACGTGCAACCCGAGATGGCAACGTGCAGAAGTCAGTGTTGAATTTGCATATACTATGGTTCTAGTTCTTCTGTTCAACTTTGTTTCATTGAAGATATTTTTTAATTCTTTTATTTCTCATTGTTTTTTCCTCTGGAGACATTTCACATCACTGGTGCGGTGAATGGTGGCTCGATTAATGATATCTTCATGTCGTACTCATGGCCGTTATGAATGAGAACAACGTTATTTCTCCCTAATATTTTGTAACGGAAACGTTGACTTAAGCTTCAATCAAGCTTTCGATTCTAGGATAAATGGTTGATCCAACGAACGTTATCGAAACATGGGGAGCTGAAAGGTTAATAGCATTTTCATTGATCATCGCAAACGGATTGTTGTCACCTCTGGTAACTCCATGGCATCATCTTGTCGCTAATCTGAAAATAAACTAATAAACCTTGAAAGTATGGGATTGACTCGTAGCTGCCGACGCGGAAGCTGTCTCTTCTTGTAGGTTGGAGAACAAGTCATAATCTGCGATGAAAACAAAATATGTGAGGTCTAGAGTAAACGAAACAGTAAAGAGAATAAAGCCAGAACTCTATGACAAAAATTACGGCATCATAGAAACGAGATGACAACTTATTTCCGGCTTCGTTCCCCGCTCCTTTGGGCTAGCTAAGATTGAAAAACCATATCGCTGAATTTGATCGCTTTGAAGGCCTATGTTACCTAATTCTAAAGCGAATTCCTGAAGAACACTCGTTCGTTTCTGTGTGGCTTTCTGTATCACCAGAAAGTTCCGTGACTCTAGACTCTATCCGTCAAAGAGAGGCGCAGGATATTCTGGAAGAAAACTTATCAAAAGAAAAACGAGACAAAAACGGAGTCAATTAGGTTTGGGCCTAAACCGTGTTACGGATGCAGGCAAGCCACTGATTACGGCCGGGGGCCATGGTATATAGGGTTCTCGTGCGGCGATTTCAATGTTCACGAAGTCCCCAACTGAATAGGCAACACCTCTTCAGTTTAATAAACGAAGCAATCAAAGCCTCCGTAGGTTACGATGAAGCTGCGGCCCGACGATCTTCAGTTTGCTCCAACTCGGACAATAATGTTCCGTGTACCAAACGTTCTGTTGATGTGCACTGCAGGTAAATTGGACAGTGTACTCTCATCGCAACTATGCGCTCAAAAAGACAGCTTCCTTACGGCTTTCACTGCCTCCGCATCATTAAGTGCACTCACTTCACAGACAACTCGGCCAAACAACGACAACATTCACGCCATCTCACCTAACGTCTCAAGCCACCGACTCTGTGAGTCGAGGGCCCCAGCCCGGGAGACGAACCCGACCTACAGTGACCAACCCCTTCGTGAACGATTTCATTTGTCTACGCCAGGTCATCATCTGTCCACCTCGCACCTTGCGCCAGTCGGCCGCAGCGTCGGCAAACAGTGCTCGGTGTGGCAAACGACTAGCTGGCATCCTTAGTACATGACCTAACCATCTAAGTCTGTGCAAATGTAAGGATTGACAAAAGAACTCGTTTGACAATCAGTGCCAAACACCCGCTTCCTAACCTCCTTGCTTACTCGCTGGTGCCACCCGATACGAGCGATTGAACGCAGACATCGGTGGTCAAATACCTGGAGACGGTTCACGTCCTCTACCCTGAGCGGCCAGGTTTCGCTGCCGTAAAGTAATACAGCCCTCACTGTTGTCTGATATACGCGACCCTTAAGCTTCAGAGAAATACCTCTCTGTCGCCATAGGTGTCTCAGATTAGCGAACACCACCCTAGCCTTGAAGATACTGGTGTTGTGAATAATCACAACACCAGTAACGAGAAGTAACGAGACATTTCAAAGTAGACATGAGATAAATATGTGGTCACTTCAAACAAACACAATATGAATCGGAGCTTTCAAAGGTCTAATCAAGTGTATGCTTTTCACTTTTATTTACCATTACTACCTTTGGCCAAATATATGTGAACTTCATGAATACGTTTTGTTAATCTCCAAGATGTGAGGTGTGTTAAAAAATCGCTACCTTCCGGAACGAGAGCAAAAGTCAGTCCACGTGGCACAAAGCAAATCTCAGTTTATTGAGTTTCTATTGGTTATTTTATAGACAAGACGCATCAGTAAAATGAAGAATTACGATTGGTACTGACGCTTTAGCTTTCTTATTGGTTGGCTTAACTCCGCTTGTAGCTCGTTTGTTTTAATGCGTGACGCACTTAAACAACTTGTTTTACTCCGATGCTCGTTATAACAAAATCCGATGCTGGAGCAGCGTGCCATCCTGATTGACTTCGTATCGGTGTTTGTCCAATCCAATCCCTTTACAAGATACACACCTAATTTCGTTTATATATGTTCCGCCTCCTTTTCTCCTTTGTTCACAAATGTTCCTCCGACACAGACGGCTGATATAATTTGTCACTATGTTAACATCTAAGTTGTACATACGATTTTCTACGTCCGTGTTAGAACGCCTTATGCTACCGTGTACGGTGAACGTAAACTTCTACTTCCAGGGAACCAGCTATACACAAATCGATAGTGTTGGTATGAGCAATCCATTCGGTCCGTTACTAGCCGATATTTTTTTGCCCACCTGGGTTAGAACGTAGATGCTGTTATCAGACAGGCTCACTTTTAAAGGTGTTATGTCGACGATATCCTGATAATTTCGGACACCAAGGAGGTGGAGACAAGTACACTGGACTCAGTGAACAAACTAAATTCCAAACTTGGCTTTATCACTGAGCACAAACAGGATAAAACACTGATGTTTTTGGATATTCTCATGAAGCGTAGTTATAACAACTCCGTATTACCGTCCGTTTAAAGACTGGAAAACATCTGAACTTTCACAATTTTGTGTTAATCCAGTACAACCGTGGTCTAGTGGGAAGTTCGGTTTGTCGTGCAGCGCGAATCTGTTCAAGAGAAACACTGGCCAAAGGATGTTGTCATTGCAGGAACCACGCTGAAAGAAAATGGCTATCCATCGGCATTTGTTGAGAAATTCAGCAAACAAAAGCCAGCTGCCGCGATGTGTTCAACAGTTCCCAAACTGAATGCGCACCTCTGTCTGTCTTACAAGGGCGATAACATTATTACTCCGTTGGAAACTCCTCTCACGGCGGCTATAGGGCATAAGTTCAATGCAGCTTACCTAGTCACGCTGTTCATCATCACCCGAATCTCAACACCACCTCTGAAAACACCGCTACCGCTCAACGCCAAATCTTACATCATCTATGAATTCTCGTGTGAGTGCCGGGCCACTTACATAGGCAGGAACGGAGCGGCAGTTACGTAATCGGGTCAACGAACACATTCCAGTTTGGGTTCGCAAAACGATCATGGATACCACAATGTCGGGACTCAAGTCAGAATGTGACAAGTCACAAGGAACCGGCGTCATCGATCGCTCAACATCTGTTGACTTGTCGACCCCAACTGAACCTGGAAGAAGTCGTTTCGGATATGTTACGCAACAGGTAATCGAAGCTACTCCGACTCGCGGAGGCGGTAGCAATTAACAAATGGGAACCATCCTTCTGCGCACAGAAATACGTGCTCATCAGTAACAGATTGCCCTGGTAACTGATGTGTATGGATGTGTGTGAGTGTGCGTGTGTTTGTGTGGTTGTTGATTTTGTTGTTTAGCTTCACAATGCCCATTAAACTTTGCTATATAAACCTGCAGATTGCAATGTGTACCTGGTGAGATGCAGTGATGCAGAGATAAATTGTGCAAAAAACTGTTTCTGACTTCTCTGTTCAAATTTGTTACTGAAAAGTCTTTCTACTGCTTTTACTGCACATGTATCTTGAGTGTGGTACAACGTTTAACCGCAGAGAAATTGTGTTCTTGATAATTCGGCTATCTTTCTGATGACGCGTTGCCTTCACTTACAGCTTGGTTGTTTGTCTGCAAGGTTTAGACGCCTTGATGTTGTATGCTTGAATATGGTCGTAGCTATTTTTGGTAGTTAGGCCCACTTCCCATGCTTTCCTCTTTTTCTTCTTTCTTCCTATATAGGTTTTTTTCTTCGTGGTTGTGTGGCAGTTAAGCATCAGTGTGAACCACTGATGTATTGCTGTCTATGATGATGTGATGATGATGATGATTATGATGATGATAATGAATATACAACGGATGCACTTATATCCGATGTACTCTAAACATCACATTTTGCGATGTACTTGTGTTAGTCTTAACTCAATTTGAAAAAAAGCTACGATTCAATAGTTTTTGTATTTGTTTCGCAGAAACATCATGCATGTTAGATACCTGTGGCTACTATCCCTGAACAATTTTCGATTTGATATTATTTAGGGTTCAGTGGTTGTTTGTGTATCATTCGGCTAAAAGCTTTAAACTTATCCAATTTTGATTACTGATGAGTAGCAGGGGATTTTGGTTTTCATATAGATTGAACAACAAGTTAATGATTTCTTGGATTTCAACTTGGAGAGAAGTCCTAGTCGAGGGGTCATCGATTGGAGTTAACAGACAGTAACTGTGTCTCCTCTCGAGGCGATCGGGCAACCTGATCATTACTCACAAGCGAAAGTGGTTGAGCGTTCACATATGATAATTCGGTCGTGCCTAATGTGAGGTGAATGGCGCAGTGGTAAACACGGTTGCCTCATGAAAGCATGGCCGGAGTTCTAGTCCCGGCAGTGGCAAGGATATGCACTACTGACGAGCTCTAATGAGAGCGAAACTCGAGTCTAGTGCTTCTTTTCGAAAGGGGCCGACTGGAAAGTCTATGGGAATGCGACAGCTGCGATCAATTGTGGGTGATGTTCAATCTATATGAATCCAAGTTTGCCAACTTTGTGGGTAGAACACCGCCTGGTTTTTGATGCACTCTTCTTTCAGTCAGAAATTTTCAGTCGACAAACAACTGTCATGTTAGTTTAGTTGATCCGAGCAAGGAATCTGTAACCTCGTTTTCACGACATCCTTCTTGCTTATATCCCAACTATCGTTTTTGGTGGGGTGCCATTTAAGAAGTTGTCCATATAATCCTTCCCCAACTGCTCCGTTCGGTCCTGAATCAGAGTTGGTCTAAATCTTCCCCGTCTCTTCCATGTTGATGGCAGTTCACCTGGCTTAGCTGAACTCAAATGTTGTATTGATCAATGACTTTGGGTGTTGACTGATGGATGAGCATCAACCGTGCGCAGAATTACGACAATCACGCTTAACGCTAGCTCATAAAGTAACATAGTTCACTGTGTAGGAGAACAAACTAACAACATCAACGTATCCGGTTGAAGCATGTAGACGTCAAGTATCACACTGACAATTAAAACAAAAGCCGAATGAAATGTGTGTGCGAAAGTTAAAACCAAACTTGTGGATAGAACTTGCCACTGATAAACATGTAACACTAAAAAGTCGCACTCAATAACGTTTTCAATAATATTAAATCTACCAACGTAATCAAAAACGGCAACAAACTGCCTTTTTGAATGTACCAGTCAGCACTACAATCGTCAGTGTACGGTTCGCCTCCCGAATCCAGAACGAACAGAAACCATGGCACAGCTCGACTAAGATCGAAAGCAAGAATTAAAATAATAGTCGGAAGTGTATTTCTTCACAACAAATAGTCCAGAAATGCCATCAAAATAAATCTACTGCAGACGGAACAATCGTCAAAACGGATTTCTCCATCACATATCAGAAACTCACCAGAAAAATACTGTGACTATACAACATAACATTATCACACATACCAATCATATAAGGATTGACAGGAAAACTAACAAAACGACCTAAACACAGCAATAGAGGGAACGCCATATACAAATTGAAATGCCAAATCAGACACCTATCATCCACGTGATTGTATAAGTTAGACATCAAGAGATATTTTCAACAGTGATCCAATAGGCTGCGATCAGAATATA
>LOND01009212.1:7281-18556 GCA_014220965.1 Paragonimus kellicotti | reverse complement strand
GCCACTAATTTGGCTGAATTATTAGCTAGATCGTTTACAACATTTAGCAGAAGCTTGGCCTCTTCACTGCTAGCCAGTGGTTCCCTATAGGCGTTGGAAATAAGCAGTCTCCTGTTATTCTACTGAATGTAGCAGGGAATTGCCTATATGTTCGGGGTGTTTTATGAGAAGGGGACATCCTATCGATTGTACTGACTGCTCACCAACAGCAAGACCCCTCCACCCGCGCGACCATCCATGCGGCCCTGTCTGTAGACGGAAAAGTCGCCCTATTTTAGTTTTGAACTATATTTCGACAACAACTACGACATCGAAACCTTTGTTAGGCATTTTAAGCTCCTCCCACTTGTTGCTAGTGTTGCAGGCATTGGTATACCAGTAATTCTATTCGGGCGGAAGACCCGAGGGGGCTGCCCTTTTTGAGTAACTCCTCTCCTCAACCCCAAAAGGTTTGGCCTTAACACTTCCTTAAGCTTCACAACCCTTTTGACCAGAGAAACCCAACCGCTTTCTTTTGGCTTCGTATCTTCTATCCGCTATTACCACCCCTTCTCACTAAAACACCCCGAACATATAGGCAATTTCCTGCTACATTCAGGAGGATAACAGGAGACTGCTTATTTTCAACGCCTATAGGGAACCACTGGCTAGCAGTGAAGAGGACAAGCTTCTGCTAAATGTTGTAAACGATCTAGCTAATAATTCAGCTAAATTAGTGGCAACAGGAAACTTCAATCTCCCATACATCTTTTGAGACCATGAAACAGCCAGGAGGAGTATTTCAGGAGAAATATTCCTGGACTGGTTGCGCTACTCAGTTCCGACACGAGCATGTACCATCCGTGTTAGATCTGATAGTTACTCGATATGAACAGGGCATCGTCAACTTGAAAAGTGAGGCCCCGCTTGGGAAGAGTGATCATTGTGTTCTGAGCTTCGAAGTCCGCGCGACGAAAAGGCCTCCCTCGAAAAAAAAAATCGTACGTAATTTTGATCGAATGGATATCGCACGGCTTTCGGGAGCGGCACGGAGCATGTCTTGGGCTTCTGAGAAATAAAGAGCTTCTCTTGAAAGTAAATGGGAAATCATCAAAAAAAAGCTTATAGAACTCATGGACTAATTTGCACCCCGGTTACCAAGAAAAGCACGGAATCGTCCGCCTTAGTGGAGACCAACGGTGCGTAAGGCGTTTATCAAGACAAACAAATGTTGGAAAGAATACAAAAAACGAAAGCCATCGTAATTGGCTAAAGTATAAAGCTTGTAGAAATGCAGCCTGCAAGGCCCAGCGTCTGGCAAAATACCGCTTTGAAGCAGGCCTTGCGCGCAAGGCAAAAACAGCTCCGAAGCATTTTTACTCGCGCGTTCAATCCAAAGGAGCCTGCAGGCAAGAAGTAGGAGCTCTGTTGACAAAAGGGGTAAACCAGCCACTGATGAAATTAAGAAAGCCAACCTCCTTCGTGAATTTTTCCAGGGGGTTCTACAGGAGGGAAGATGCAAACAAGATGCTACCGAAATAGGTAGAGTCCACACCTCACGGCAAAATGGACAACGTACTTCTTACTGAAGAAGGGGTTGGGGAAGTCCTAGGCTCCCTTAAGCCCTCAAAGTCTACAGGAGCCGATAGCATCCATCCGGGCATAGTTAAGTCATTGGCGAGAGTTCTACAGCGTCCCCCATGACAGCTCGTTACAACTACCTTAAGGGGGGGAAATCCCAGAAGAGTGGCGCGTAGCCATTGTGGTCGCCGTTCATAAGGAGGGCTCGCGAGACAAAAAATATTGCAGACCAGTGAGTCTGACAAGTATGGTTGGAAAGTGCCTAGAAAGGCTAATAAGGGACAAGGTTTCAACGTATCTTGTTGAAAACCGTCTTCTTAGCACTGCACAACACGGTTTCCAGAAAGGGAAATCTTGTCTATTCAACCTTTTATATTTCATGGATGAGGTCACGAGACGATTGAACGAAGGCAGCTATTTGGATTCCAGCAGTCTTCAAGTCATTAAATCACCGTTATCTCATCCACAAGTTGGCGTGGTTTGGTATCTCCAACCAAGTGATTGACTGGGTAAAGGATTTCTTGTGTAACAGGGTTTTTAAAGTGAAGGTTGGAAACGGATTCTCTGAGTAGGCACAGCCCACAGTGGTCTCCCTCATGGATCCGTTCTGTCCTCTCCTGTTCCTATTGTTCGTTATTGATTCTAGTGGCTGGGCTTAGCAACCCGTGCTTCATATTTGCAGATGATGTTAACATAGCGGTGTCAACAAACCGAGCTGCCTTAACACAGAATTTCAAGACAGAGTGGTCTCTTAGGCGGTACCTTTCACTAAATGCCACCAAATGCCAAGTTGTAGCTGGAAGCTTTAAAAATCTAGAAATACCTGATCCCTAGGGTCCATTCACCGTTAAATACGTAGAAGACACCCGAGACTCTTCATTGTTGATCAAAAACGCGCTCAATGCGCAGCGGCTGCACACAGAGCCCGCAGTGAGCTGTTTAGACTTAAGAGAGTTTTGTCTAACAGGCAACCGGAAGTATTTCTGCCGCTATACAAAGCCATAGTTCGGCCTCATCTGGAGTACTGCGTGCAGGCGTGGGCACCCTACTTACGTGCAGATATCCAGTGCATTGAGGAGTACAACAATTTGCAACCCCAATGATAATAGGATTTAGGGGCAAACCCTAATATGACCGGTTGAAGGAGGGGGAGGATGAGGCGATCTTCTTGAGATTCTGAAAGGCATAAGCGGCGTAAAGACCACAGATTTGTTTGAACAAGTGGGTCAAGACGCCATCACCAGAGGTCATAGTCTCCGATTAAAGAAAAGCAGGGCTCGTTTAGACTTACGAGCAAACTTCTTCAGCCACCGGATAGTGAATGCGTGGAACAAGCTTCCATGTGAAGTAGTTCACAGAGATACTGCGATCTCCTTCCAGCTGTGCCTGGAATAGACTGTGGCCGGATCTTCCTCAGCATGGCGGACAAGACTTGGCAGGTAGCTGTAGCACAGAAGAGTGTAGCATCATGGGAACTCCTTCCTGTCTTACTTTTTCATTTTACAAAACAGATCCTGAATGGTTGTTAGAGTATTTCTGACGCGCAGCCAGTGTTTTGGGTTACATCTTCTATGACAGTGACCACGTAAACATGTTTACCTACCGTAACACAGACGTATATGTTCAAGCCCTCCAATGTAATGTCTGAGGTTTGGGAGCATAGGTTCTCCGGTTTGAGATTGAAGGTGCGTCTAATGGTATCACCCCATTGTTATCTGTGTGTTGGTATTGACACATTTACCGAAGGGATAACCCATCAATCGGTGAACCTTTCGTGTCCTTGCACACTTCTCCTCCCTTCCGGCCTCAGGTATTTGCAGCGTTTCCATATGGTTGTGATGTCTGCTCGGCACAAATTGGGAAGCCTCCGATCAGAGACCAAACTGCTAAAGCGTTTAAACATCGTCGCCTGCAGACCAGGAGCGGTGATACCACGGGTGGCAACTAGAGCAACATGCATTTACTCCCACTCCGCTGTCCATACAGATGGGTTGAAACAGTTCTCTTTTCATCAGCTACACTCCACCTAACTCCTGAGTCCCGGGCTGTCTACCGGTGTGACAGAGAGGTAACAGAGTTAACAGAGGGGTCATACCAACGCGACCCAAAAAGTCAATTACAAAAACGCTACGCACGGCATCAAAAGATAAACCCCCAACGATGTGCCGTCGAGATAACAAAAGAAGGGGTGCAGGGTTGAAATTGGTCGATCTTGGTTTCGTGTCAGAGGTATAATCGGGCCTATGGTAGTCTGATTAAATCCAAGTGAGTTGCCGGTGACCAATTCCATTTTTTATACTTATTGTTATCGGATAACGGGTTAATAGCGAACCAGCTGCTGCTTAGTGGAGGTCTCCCGAGTTTATAGAATATCCTGCACTGTTATGGGAAAATGCTGGCCAAATAGTCTGTGGCAGCATACCTACGGGAATGTCATCATCATCACCATAGACAGCGAAACATCAGTGGTTCACACTGATGCTTAACTGCCACTGAAATGTGCTATTTTGGTGATCCCATTCTAAAAGAACTTAAGTTGTAAGTTAGAGGGCTAGTTGATGCACCCTTACGGGCGCCTATCACTACCTGTCTATCTTGTCTATTGTGGTTGAAATCCCTCGTGCTAGTAGTCTGAAGAAAGCTTACACTAAATGTCATGTAGTTAGACAATCACTTGGGGTTCATGATTGTTTTTTCCCCTGCCCACATAGGTTACCTTGTTAATCAAGACTGGCTTTGAAATCGTCAAACGGAATCCGTAAGCCTCTCTTCAAGTGAAGCAGTCGCAGCTCTGGTTGCTCTTCCTTCGGCATTCCGGTGCAAATATTCTGGACGCCCGATTGGCAACAGCCACTTCGTCCTATGCAAATGGACTTGGACTTGAAAAAGAAACCTGCCTAATTATACTTTTTTAGTTTAATTTCTTATACCTGCGCATGAGGTTTGAAAGGGTAATAAATCAATTTTTCACGAAAGCTGAGAGCTGTGTGTATTTGGAGTGGTGATATGATATTTAAAACATTCAATGAAGGCGATGAATATCGCCACACTATTCTACCACTGCATAAGGATTCATCTAGCTACTTCACTCTGCCCATGAATTCTTCAATCTTTAATTTCTCGCAGGTAAACCTAATTTTAGTTTTGGTGGTTTTGTAATGACACTTTCCCTGTAGGCTTACTTATCGTATCGATATTCTCAGTGTCATTAACAGCGTCATCGCGATACTTAGTAAGCGTATTTTTCCCTTTGCACCGTACATCCAAGTTTATTCTAACCGGATGCAAATCATGGAGCGCCACGAAGCTGGTCGACTACTGAAATCATTACAGATGTGTTTGTACAGCATTTTGTAATTCATAGTTTTCATTATTTTTCGCGCCTCCACGAACTATTGAGTCAGTTTCCTTTATTTCCATCACATTTCGGCTTCGTGTTCGTACCTAAGCTTCATATAGTATTTAGATCCACTACATACATTGGTGAACCCGAACCTGTACATTTTGTCTATTGTACTTATACATCTTTTTTGGCTCGTTACTGATGAGTTCAGAACTCCCAGTATTTGCAATGACTCCCGATTCTGACACCAGCTTATTTTCCGAGAGCACTACTAGTCTTAAATTACCTGCATTTGGTATTGCAAATCCTCGCGTTTGGTTCACTCAGGTAGAGGCATTTTTTGATTTTCGTAAGATTACCTCACAGGCCACCATGTTTTCTTACGTTGCTACGCAGTTGCCCACTGACATTGCTTCAGAAGTAATTGATATACTTCGATCCCATGCCAGACGAGTCCCCATACGATAAACTCAAAGTGGTCATGCTGAAGCATTTCACATTGTCAGACGAGGCTAAGCTCCAACAGTTACTTTCTGGCGTCTAGCTGAGCGACTGCACCCTCTCCCAGTTGCTTCACCACATGGGATCCCTGGTCGGTGATAACAGAATGGGTGATCCCATCCTCGGGCAACTATGGACCAAATGCCACTGCCTGACACCTCAGTCATTTTGTCAGTACAGGACCCCGGCACCCCGTTGGAAAAGTTGACAGATGAGTTTGACAAAGTCGACGAATGTCTCTCCATGCGTTCCATCAACCGTATGCGTGACCCCTCCCCTCGCGCTGTTCTTTAACAATTACACGTTTGATAACCTCCAACGTCAGGTGTCTCAGCTAACACTCACTATGAATGACTTAGCTGGACGCTTTATGAAATTCGTAACCATTCGAGCACGCGACTCCGTTCTCACTCGGGACCTCCCACGACTAGAGCAAAAAACTATAAAATCTGTTACTATCACTGGCGTTTCGGTGACAACGTCACCAACTGTACACAGACATGTGTATTTACCAGCCCGCCTTCTAAGGTCAATACAGATTGGGGAAAAGACCTGGCCAGCCAGTAATGGCGACGGCTGCCGCTGGCCAGACCAACAGTCGCCTGTTTTATGTCCACGACAACTCCACCGGGCTGCGTTTTCTCATCGACACCGGTGCAGAGGTCAGCGTTATACCCCCGGTAAAATCAAACGCGATCTCAAACTCGCGAAGTACTGTAACATACAAGCCGGCCGTTTACACTCTGATTGTCCGTTACACTTGCGGACCAACTTTGGGGCAACGTGGAGACACCGGGGGACAGCGTTCTTCCGAAGGAGGGGTTCCAACAACAATCCTGTAAAAGGAAACAATACAAACAAACATGAGCCAAAGGCCCAGTAAGCCATGCACACGACTTACACAAACGAAAACGGCGTCAACAACACAGCAGCACGCTCTGTTACACAATTCAAATTCAATCCGTGCGCGCTTGCTGGTTTCGACCGCACGTTACATACAATCTACAAGCGGCGAACAATTCCAAGCTCATGACATACGACCAGTGTCATCCATTTTCTTTCTGAGCGTCTCGTACTTTAAACAACGCTCTAGTGGGCGAGTTTTGTAGCGTTTGTACAGCATTTTGTATCTCATAACTTTCGTTATTTTTCGCGC
This sequence comes from Paragonimus kellicotti, assembly GCA_014220965.1. Classification (NCBI taxonomy): domain Eukaryota; kingdom Metazoa; phylum Platyhelminthes; class Trematoda; order Plagiorchiida; family Troglotrematidae; genus Paragonimus; species Paragonimus kellicotti. The sequence continues at coordinate 11,996 of LOND01009212.1, read as the reverse complement.
CTTCACGAACTATTGTGAGTCAGTTTCCTTTATTTCCATCACATTTCGGCTTTGTGTTTGTATCTAAGCTTCATATAGTGTTTAGATCCACTGTACACGTTAGGGTCCACTCTCCCTGGGAACCTTTTTAAATGCTGTGCAGTTATGTCCCTATTTCTTACTTCCACAGATGACGGTACTCAAGTTCCGTAGCGTAGTTTCCCAATCTCAACGCATGTCTTCTTCGAAATTCATCTCCTGTTGGGGTCTCAATAGAAGGTGAATTTCGAGGGAAACATTCGTTGATATAGGGGACCTACGTATTTTTCCTTGAGGGTGTCTGCCACATCAGTCAGCGATTCTCCTGATCATAGTCACACGGTCTTCCAAGGTTATTTTCCTATGAAATGGAGTGACATTTTGTCTGTTGCAGCTGTGGCAGCGCAATGGGACACCTCCCGGCAATCGCCGCAAGTTCTGTGACCCGACCTGTATACATCCGTTTTCGTGCCGTAATACTCATGCTCCTTATCGTTTGCGTCATTTTTGTGGTATTCCGTGGATTACCTGCGTTGCATGTGACGTACGAATAGTCACTTATCGTTATGTTCAGCCCCACTGTAGCTGTCAGATATCTTAGGATAACAAATGTACCTGTGAATGGACGTCATTTCGCCTGCTCCATATGTATGGAAGAAGTCGTAAGCAAACTTACGCGAGCATGAATTCCCGTACTCACATAGATCGCAAGAAACAGGAGGTGTAGTGATATAATCCCCATGGATAGGTCCAGAAAGTTGGAGTACTTCTTGTGAAGTATGCTGCTCTTTAGTACCCAGGGTCCGATATGCAGGAGAAACTGTCTATACTCATAGGGCTTCCAGGTTTTGAATTCTGACCACTTTGGATGCACTCAATGGAATTCATTAGTAAGTAGACTGGAACAGGTGGTTATAAGCAGCACAAGTAGATTTACTCATATGCATAAATCTATGCTTTCAATGGTACCGACCTCCAAACGCACGCATTTGCAACAGGGGGAATCCAGCCACACTACATCAAGACGAACAAATTGTATGTATCTACTTCCTGGCACATCGTAAGAATTCGTCCGTTCGTTCGTGGCAGGCTGTCAGAGGATGAATAACCCTATGGTCAACGTGGGCACCTGAGTACAGTGATAACAGCTGGCGTACCCGGTATGCTCAGCCTCTCGTTTCATAGATGCTCTTGATGGTGAGTCGCAACTAATGTTGCTCAACTTCTTATTGCGCCCGAGGTTACCGATTGTGACACCGTGTGCTATCAGATTAGACAGGTCGGTGATCAAATCAGACAAATATTTGTTCATGTTTTAAGGTTTGCTGCAACCAGCGAAAATACCAACCGTGAAAAGAGTGATCGCCACTTTCCTCACTATTCTACAAAGTATAGACCACACCTGCGGCTTCGAGGGCTTAAAAGGTCTGAAATCATCAGTGTGCAACCAAATTACCACTTCTTCAGCATTCATTAGTGACGCATCCTTTAGCAAGCGTAACAGGGCAGTTTGCAAACAGAAATTAACAGACTTTTCACAAAGTATCATTTTCAAAGGACTTTCTTGGAGTGTACTCAACAAAGAACAAGTCGGCTGGCGTAGACGTCGCCAAAGGATCAATCCGCAACAGTGCTGTGACTGCTCTCCCGAGAATCCCGTTTTGTCGCTCATTCTTTCATACCTTCTAGCATGCTGGACACTTTTCCACGTTCCCCTGATTCATCTGTGGCTATTCAATTGCTACTGTCAGTGGTATTGCAAACAGTGTTACCTAAAGAGGAAATAACACATCGGAAAACGCTTGTTGTTTCTCGCCACAGTCCTAAGGATACGAGCTTCACACTGACCACTCGGTTTCATTGCTGACATGTGTCGTCGTTGACAATGGTTGGCAGTCCTCTTCGATGATAGTTGTATTTAGTTCGTATATGTTGGTCGATTTTCACACATTCCCAACTTGTATTGAATGATGGAAAAGTAGACGTGAACACCAGTTCAACAAATTATTATATGAATCCGTAAATATCGGAACAATGTCATGTTCGGTGGATATCAACTGGCTTTGCTGAACAGATCGAATTAGCGTTTGATGTGTTCAGTTAAGCATCAACAAGCAATAGTAGGGACATTTTGATAATTGGCGTGCAGAAGATTATCAATAATTATGTGTTATCCTTGTAATTTTTGTTTTCATACGTTTGCTTGCGAAAGTAGTACGTTAACGCGTCAGAAGTCACGTCCCGATAAAGGCAAATGCTGCAAGCAACTCACCGTGATAACAAGCTTTAGTGCTTACAAACGAGTGCGCGTATCGCTCACAAGCAGTTTGCGACGACAGGTTTACCTGCCCACGAATGAATGCGTCAATGCGGCAGTCACAACTACGCCATGTGACCCAAAAAATTCATCCAGTTGACAGCAATGTGCATATCGATCGGTCCTCTTTACACTAAATCATCAGGCTTTGCATAGTGAGGTTTGGAAATTTTGGAAGATATGTTCCTACACCATCCAGTAGCAGCCGTGCATGGGTGGTGGCATTTGGCCAATCACGATTCGCATGCGTCGCGACCCTAATTTCATCCTGTTTCACGCGGAATTTTTCGCTGATTTTTTCATAGAGTTGCCTACTAACCGCCTACCTTTGATTGCAAGCGTATTATATTCGGCGTCGTTGGCAAGATGTCAAATGGATGTGACCTCAACCCTCTCTGCGTGAGAATAGCAAGCGCACAAACCAACTGGACGATCTTGGGGGGTCTCAGCAGTTACCCAAACAATCATGCTTCCATCCACGTGACAATTTCTAAAACAGGAAGTTCTCTGTTACAATCTGTTCGAACGGTGTTCATGAATAAAAATGAAGCCTGTCATTCCGGGCGTTTTAAACAAGAAAGCGATCGAAACGTTTGAGCTAACGGGCGTTCGCCTAAGATTCCTAGGTTCAATCTTTTACCATATGCAAGGTTAATCACTTGCGAAACTAGAACTTTCAGCGAGTTACTGAAGAAATTTCTTCGGAAGCCTTCAGATAGCGAAGAACACGGTTGGTAGCGTCTCCAGGAATCTTCAGGAAATCGTCTCAAAAGGCTTCAAAGACTTAGCCCCCGTTGATTGTGAGCTCCATTCCCTCGCACACCCTAATTTATGATCCGGAGCCGTTTTGGGATTGGAGTTCTGTATCGCTTTGACAGAGTTATGAACCTCAAAGACGGCTAAATCAATGTTGAGTCGTATATGGAGAGATCGAAGAGGTGGACGTACTGACGTCTCTTGTTCTACTGTCGATTGTAAATCGAAGACACCCTTCTATGTTGAGGCACTCAACCCCCTATGTTCACATACTTCCTTGCCAGTAAAGTCCGCACAGTTGGTTCCAATACTGTCTAGCTCTCCAGTCGGTCAGCGGGTGCTCTGTCGCAGTCCAGTAAAAAAAATCTACTACTGTGAGCCCACTCAACCTAAAATAATGTGTGCAAATATGGACACCAAACTTTAAAAAGACGTACAGCTCCTGGAAAGTGTTCAGCGCATGACAATGCATTGGGCGGAGGGACTGGAAGACACGAGCCACAGAAACGGACTAAATGAATTAGCTAATTTACGTGCCTAGGTATGGTCACATTTCAGCGCCGACGTCAGCGAGGTGATCCAATTAAAGTTTAGGAAGTCGTAAAGGACATCGGATAGCCTTGAGAAAAGGGAGACAAGCGGCACTTGCATGTTATTCAACAAGGTGGACTGTCAAACATCGTTGAGGGAAAATTTTTCACCTCTTACTGTGAACATGTGGAATATTTGCCCAACGCGTTTGTGAAAGCGTCGACGGAGCTCGACCTTAAAAAGAGGTTAGATAGTTGCTGGCAAAGCCTGCTTCAGCAGTATTATTAGGGTGGATTGGGTCCTGAATTGGTTCAGTGTAATTTGTTTTTCCATGTATTTGTAGACGTTATTTTAACCCCGTAGACTCCTCGTATTAGGATTACCATTGTATTTAATAACTGCACTTATTAATCATTATTATTGACATTGCCGTTATTATTTGCCCACTATTCTATGTCTTCAGAGTGTGTCCTTACTCTTGATCGATCTGTGCCGACACATTGACCGGGAGACAATTAGTTTCAGACTGTACTGGTGTCGATCGGTGATTACGATTACGCATGCAGGCAGCGAAAAACAAGTCTGTGCTATTTTCAACACGAATGGTTGTTTTCATTAATTTGCAAGAACCTCTAGGGATCATGCATACTGCGTGAAAGTGTTTGGATTATAAAGTGCACCCGAATGTGTAGTTTCTGTAAAACGTTCAGATCATGGCAGGAAGTGGGCTGTTTGTAACAGAAGTGGGAACTATCTACCAACCTATCCTGTGAGAGGCTAGTCACACGACAGGGATACTCTTCTTGACCTCGGATCGAATTTTGATTCCGATGTAGTGTGATTACAGAATCCCAAACATAAAGACTACCTTACTTCAATTTTTATTAGCTGGTGTACTGCTTCGTCCTGTTCAGTATCTTTTGGCATGTTTTCCGATGAGTCAACTAGTGCTCAACGCACGTTCACGGACTGATTGAAACGAAATACTTCTATAGTGAAATCGACCTTCTTACATTGTGGCATTTTTCTGGTTTTAATGTTCGGAATTACCTGACGAGGTGTGCATGCACATGTTTGTGATCAATGACCTTGT
>LOND01009206.1:5759-20886 GCA_014220965.1 Paragonimus kellicotti | reverse complement strand
TATTCCATGGAAGGCTGAAGCAAATCGTAAATGGCTCGATTGTACATACTAAGAAAGCATTACATCAAATGGAGCGTGAGTTGCTTCAATCCTCGCAAGCACCGCATTGTAAGCGCTTAAGTGGACTACATTTGTCTTTAAAGGGAACATACGTTGCGATAGGTTAACATTCCGTTCACTTTCATCAGTCGCACACGTAAAACATTGAAGTTATTCATAAAGACAAACAAAAATAGAGAATATCTTCAGTTCTCTAGCTTTGTCACAATGGTATATGACCGCTGCTTCGTAAAACCCGTATTTCATAGGGTCGGACGTATTTGCGCTCTTGATTATGTTCTTGCAGTACGAGAGATGTTGAGAAGTGTTACCGACATATGGATATCCTGGGAAAATTAGAGACGTTCATAGCGTGGTGAACGATCGCAACGAACAGGTTCAAACATCTGGAAAAGGAAGATATATTTTTATTTCCGCAATCCAGAGGAGTTTATTTGTGCCAATTAAATGTAACACATCCCTTGCAGTATTATTACAATGTTATGCGGAGAAAATGGAGTTGACTAACAATTTTCTGTGGTAAATTTCGTATTGCATTCCTTCAGTAGAGTATTATCTGATTGAATGATTCTGGCATTCTTTGAATCACATTTACTGTTCACTTTTAACTAATAAACCTACACTAACGTCCGAGTGTATCTACCTTGAAGTCGTTTTCATCTTCTTCATTTCGTTACGACCAATTTTCTCGGGGCATTTTTATGATTCTTTCCTCGAAAAAAAGAATAAATTATATACCGCTCATCGCATCAAGCTCTGACTAAAATTGTAGCAATGCGTTCCAAACTCGTTAGATTATAGTCGTAAACTTGTGTTTTGACGCAAAATACTCTGCCTGATACTCCGATTTATGATGATGGCGTCATTGATCCGTGTTTCTTATCTATCAAAAGGAGGTTGTTCACCGTATTTATTGTGAAAGTGAGGATTAGAACTTTACATAGTAGTGTCTGGTGCACAACTAGTGGGAGAATGTAGACAACGTTTCTTATCTACCAAAAGGAGGTTGTTCACCGTATTTATTGTGAAAGTGAGGATTAGAACTTTACATAGTAGTGTCTGGTGCACAACTAGTGGGAGAATGTAGACAACGTTTATGCCCAGAGAATGTATGTGAGAATCCTGACTATACTAGTTGCCAGCCCCTGGTCACTGCTTCAGTCACGAGAGAAGCAAGCCTGTGCCGCCTTCTAGAAATGCCTAATAGGTAAACTAAGTGCTTTGAAGAAGGCCACCGAGGATTCGGTTGAAAAATAACCCTCTCGAACTGGTGGTTGAACGGATAAAAGCAACGTCTTTAATCGTAAAACGTAGCCAGTCCTATCCCCATGCAGACTATTTCTACCTGACGGGTCCAAACAAAAAACACCGGCCGCTGGGTGTCGGTTTGAGGGGACACATCAGGAAGCGTTACAATCTTCAAGACATCTTTCGGACTTTATATTTTATCTAGTCGCCGTCCTAGAAAATGTTAATAAAACATCTAGCACAAGACGGTTAGACGGATAACACCAAAGTAGTAATCAGCAAGGTTTTAATGGCAAAGATGTATCAATTCCCAGTTATTTACGTTAAATGGCGTGCTGTGTACTAGTATTTGAAACATTGTAAGTTGCCCTGCAGATTTTCCGTAGTAACCGGATAAATTTAAACACGAAATAAACAGGAGGAGAAGCACAAGACGGTTAGACGGATAACACCAAAGTAGTAATCAGCAAGGTTTTAATGGCAAAGATGTATCAATTCCCAGTTATTTACGTTAAATGGCGTGCTGTGTACTAGTATTTGAAACATTGTAAGTTGCCCTGCAGATTTTCCGTAGTAACCGGATAAATTTAAACACGAAATAAACAGGAGGAGAAGCGTATGTTATGCTCACAATGAAGTGAGACTTTGAACTTTCTTTCCAAACGCGGTTATGTAGTTAGTTACAAACAGCAGAACGAGGATCAATGGAATAAAAGCAGTTGCTTGAGGAAATAGGCAGTTGAAAGCAATTCCGGATGATAACTAATGGTTGACGGTTACGCTTCAAACAAGACTGTACTTTCACCAGGTAGGGTCACTCAATCCACGAAAACCTTGGCCCGATCTCATTAGGCTATCATCACTAATAGTGAGCACAGAAGCCAAATGTGCACCTGTTCCTCATCACAGCAAATTGGTGCGTATCAATTATCTACTACTCTTACTTTTCTCTTGGAAGCTGACCCGTAACGTTTTGATTGTCATGTAATTTCACAGTTGTTCACAAAACTTTATTCACAAGTTCCGTTTGATGTCAAATAACTCGGCGAAAGTGCGCCTGATGGCGTCCTTATTCAGAATGTATAAATTCAACACTGTTTTTTATTGTGCAGTTGTGGTTTGGACAGTGTAAAGTGAAAGAGCATCTCCATAATTCACTGGTTTACAACCGCTTACGTAACAGCAATGAGAGATACATAGCTTAAACAAGAATGGGAAACTTATTTCTTGCTTCAGACAGAATATTAGAAAACAGCTGAATTCTTGAGCGAAAATTTGGTTATCATTTTAGTGAGAAATGTCCCCGGAACCGAAAGTATTGAGTTCAATATTTTGGGTATGCAAATTAGACAATCAATTGTTATTCTCTGCAAAGTTTGGCAACAACCAGTAGCGTATTCCTTAGCTTTCTGGAAACAATTACGGAAGACTCAAACCACCTCTGAAAATGTTTTACCATTACGGTTACCTTAGAAACTATTATTATCATGCTTTTTGTTTGTTGCACCCGTCAATCTTATTTCTCATCTCACGACTTTTTCTATATTGATCCATGTGCCAAATTTCATAGTGCGTTAGCTCCACATTTTACTGAAATACTGGACATGTTACCTCAAAGAAATCCATAAGATGTTCGTCTTCCCATATTTTTGTTAGTAGCGCGACAAATTGGGTTAAGACTCCATTCTCACACATTTTTCAGTCGTCAGTGTGGACTGCGACTGCTGAACTGCTACTGTTAAGAAGATAGAAATTAAACAGAAAGAGTTCAATAATGTCAAAGACTCACACTTGGAAAAAGTTAGCGTTGAAAGTATACTAGTCAGCTAGCTAATAATGTGATGCAGCTCCGCACGTGAGTCTTATCTTTAATCCTCTCGTTATTTTAATAGTGACTCTGCGGTCTCAAATGTGAAATTTCCGGATTCATGAAAGTCAGAATGTACTACATCACTGAACATTCCTGCATCAACAACTTTGGACTCATAGTCATAAGTGGTAGATAGATTCGTAATGCAACCATAACACTAGCAGAGGCTGAATGGTGTCTTGATGTGCACCTGAATGTTGGCTACACTATTTTGAACTAAGCCTGCCAGTAACTTCTCCCTCGTCTCGGATATCACTGATTACAATTCACTCCTAATATTTTGTTTGATTATAACTGTACTCAATTTTCTGTACTCAATTTTCCTCCAACAGAAATAACCAACAAAAGATAATTTGAAAGTATTTCCGGTTGCCTAGCTACTTCGATATAAAATGGTCTCGAACCGTTTCTCCGTAATTATGCAGCATTACCGTAATACACTATTGATGAAAACAAGTAATTCTAGGTGGCCAGCTTTTCAGTGGTTTTTGGGAATTTACAGTTATGAATATTGTAATGATATTTATGCGAAATATGGAGAGTTCGCTCACCTGCTCTAAAGGTTCTATTAGTCACTCAGAGGTTTGTGGTGGTAACGCTAAGTCAGGGTTCTACTGCTAACCTTTGATAATAAGCACTCCAGTTTTCTTTGCGGTCGTGTTCAGATCTGATCCCTACATGTCCTAGTGAAACCTAAATACGATTACACCACCCTACGTTTCTGTTGAGCTTGGCAACATACCACACGTTCTAAACAGAACAAAGTCTTAAACTACTTCCTGAAAATTCCGAACTTTTACTTTCCTGGAGTCCTAACTAGAACGCGTACGTTGACTGAATCAACGAACCTCAAAAGGACGTCCAATTAACAATGAACCAGGTTGATTGTGGTGATGATTAAACCAATATATTGTGAGGCGGAACTCATTTACTTCAGCGCAGTCGTGTCACCTTAATTATTATCTGATCACTATGCTGGTAGCTGCACCAGTAATGTTGTTATCGAGCCGAACTAACTGTACAATTATAAGTCAACATGTACGTTGAAATATGTGTTGATATGTTTAGCTTCCATTACGGTGCAGAATAATTATCTGGAAGTGGAAGATTTATCATTGATTACTTGTCCTGTAAAACCAAGCTTCTAATATTTGAATTCTCCCATCTTGCGTATGATCACAAATCCAGAGTGATAACGTGCTATATGTACTGCATAATGCTACCCAGGCTATGTTATGTGCATATGATTACCTGTGTAGAGCAGCTTGCCTTTGGATTTTCCACAAAAACCGTATATACGTGCACTATTTTCTGGTAGACCCTGAACAAAGACAGATTCACAGGTTTTTGTTAGAAGAGTAGGAAAGGTGTTTGTTTATGAATCACTGTCTTTCTGATAATCCAATCAAACTTGTGTTGGGTGGATTACACATGCGGATCCGTTAAAATGGAATTATATTAGTCAATAAAATTAAGGCGATTTGTGACGTCGTAGCGCGAAATATCCGCATTCAATCTCACGTGACGGTTGACTGCGTTTCTGTGCCTAGAAAATGTCAATGCAGGTTTTCCCTCACATGTGCGCTAATTCAGCGATATTCCCAAACTCTCGACAGATTCGGCCGTGATACCACAGCTATACAATGTTTTAATGTTAACAGACCCTAGCTATGAAACAGTTCCCTCTATAACGTAACTAATCCACTGCAACAATCAATCACTTTTCCAATGGAGGACAAAATACCAGTATATTCCATCCAGTGTGTGAGAAGAATTTAGGCACAAACATAAGGAAATACTTTCCAGGTTGGAAAACGCAGGGAATTCCTCTCAACTGAAGAATTGTCATTTGTGCTGTTTTAGTGGTAACTATACAGTTGACCGCGGGACATATCTGGTCTGTCTTTGTGATGACTTGATCCTGTTCATTTAAAGACACACGTAACCTAATGTCGGCAAGCAGAGGTTAAACATGTTTTCATGGCTATCATCTATGACGCCACATTTCATGGAGCTCTTCTATGCACCACGAGGGTAGACAGTTCAAACCATTATACAGGGGTTCTGCATTTTCCTCTTAGGAAACAGCCCGCTGGAAGTTATACGTGATTGGCCTGCTTTAGTGCGGATGATTTTTGAACTTGGGTAGTTCATAAACCAAACTAGTGTACGACAGCCTTCCTGTGATTCCTGTGGAACAACTATATTGTTGGGTAAACAGCCTAATAATTTTACACTCACCCTGACGTTCACTTTACATTCTAGTTTGATGAGCGTTAACACGACTAAGTAAACCATCATTTAAGCCTTAGTTATAGGGTTATCTTGGCGGGATGGAGTGAGTAAATATCAGAAACCCTGACATAGCAAGTTAAGTCACACTGACTGACAGACCTTCGTCAACGATCTGTGTCCAAAGGCATAGCAGCCAGCAGATTTCCGACACGTAAAGTACCACATTTAAAAGCCATGTTACTCCTTGGTAATGTTCACGAGATTCGTTATCCCGGCAAAGTAGGTGCCATTCAGTCATGTAGCAGCCACGAGAGACAGCACTACTGATCGAAAGTTTGTTGTGTTAAATTTAGAACTTCATATCATTTTATGTTTTCATGTGGGATTGTGGTATCTATAACTCACCTCATAAACTATTTTTTGAAAATAAACTTTAGACGGAATACTGGTTTTCTAGCTGTAAGCTTTTTTCAAAATATTGGGTTTACATGGTCGGGATGTTGCTTCACTCTGCACCATGAAGATTCAAATTCAGTTAGTTCTACTGTTTAATTTGCCTGCTGAAAAGCAACTGTATTCATGTCACGGGAAAAATATTTGGGGCCATGGTTGTCAAGGCCAATCACTTGTGACTGACACTCATTGCCTCATCTCGGCTGTGCTGGCTTATTCCAGCCTGACTATATTACTTTGTCTAAGAGGTACTGGTCATACGACAGGTGTGTGACAGTGTAACTGAAGACATAATTTTACTCATTCAGTGCTGTTAGATGTGATTTCTCAAGTGGATACAAGAATCAGCGCTATCATCTCCGTTTGATGGGGCACCTGAATTCTTCAATCCGTGTGGCAAACGACTGTTCAAAACAGTTTCCTCACAAGCTCTTTGGGGAATGGTACGAACGTTAATTTACCTCACGCTACAATTTCAAATTCGCCGGCGCCATAAAAATGTATACACGACAAAATCATGATGATACCTGACAAAATCTAATTAACAGCTAACTTGAATACTTGAAATCAATCAACGCCACTTCCTAGTTTTGTTTTAATGTGCTCATCTTATCTAGTGTTCTTCTGGAACAAGCCATACGGCAATTATACGAACGCAGTTAGTGAGGCGTCCTGTATGTCTAAGGTCTGATTTGATCACGGAACATTACCTTCGAACCACATTCATGGACCCATTCCACATGAAATATTGATTCAGTGGTGTACAACCAAGCAGGTCAAATGCGACTTTCTCGACAGTTGTGGAAAGGAAGTCGTTCATCCTCCGCTATAACCAACAACGTACTCAAAACTGTTTGTCGGAACCTCGAATACTGAATGATATTTAGCTTATAATTGGAATAAGCCCCCTACTCGATCGAATGTTTAGTTTGCCCAATGGTATCAACTTATATTAAACAATCGTTAATTATGATTTAACTAGACATGAAAACTTGTGTCCTGAATAAACAACAAACCGTTCGATGCATTGATGCACTAATTTTTGCTTGTAGTTAAATTATCATCGTGCTGTTTACGTTTGATGACAGCTGAAATACCAGCTTAATTGGAGCGTGAGTTTCTGATGAGCAAACCGAGTATATTAGCGTGAGGCCATATGCGTATTTTCTAATCAAGAATAAGCTGATAATCAAAGTAATTGACGCTCCACTGATTTGTTTCGTAGAGAAGTGTGAGCAAAATCATCGAACATGACTTAACTGGAATTTATTTGTGTTAGTGTGGAATGAAACGGCAAACTTAGTGTGTACGCCCCTTTTTCCAGAATTTGTGTGCATAGGTAAAATTAGATCATACTTAGAAACAGTAATTCCAATATGTTAGAGCTATTAACGTTGCTTGTTTCCGTTAACTTAGTTGCCGCTACTATGCTGCATAATTTTGACTATTACGTAACGGACCAAAGGTACTCAAGTCTGCTCAATGATTAGCAGAGTAATGGAAGTTTTTCTGTGTAAGTACGGCAGAGGAATTCGATTGGGATACTGATGACAGCATTTTCCAGAAAAATTCAACCAGTCCAATACGAAACAGGAGTGAAAGTGTATAGGTTGAAGTAGCCTAGTTAACCCTGCAAAGTAGCAGCTGAGTTGCGAAATTACTCTAGTCATTACTGTTTAATAAAATTTTGATGGAAATTTTTGGAACGAAATCTGATAGGCTCGCTATTTGTCTAGCGCACACACTTTTACTTATGATTATATGAAAAACATTCAGGTTCGGACTAAAAGGTATCCATATACTTCTGCGTTGTTTCAGCTATATATGGATGCAAAAGCAATCGTACGAAAACTTCAGGCTCCTACAATTATTTTGCGTTCAGCATCCTCAGAACAAAAGTGTACAGAGTTTGAGTAAGGTGATTCCCATGTTAAAATAATTCCGGGAAAAATCAAGTTGAACTGAGATATCCGGGAGACAAAATTTTATGGGGAACATTTTTGAATGAAACGAACGGGTTTGAGTGATCAAGATTTTTATCAAATACAAGGCAAAATTTATCGCAAACTCATCAGAATCAGGAATGAGTTGAACTTCACAACAAGATGAGCATAACAGGCTAGTGTTATAAGTTGAGCAGTAAGGAACAAATGCATGAAGAACAGATCAGCGCTTACGACAAAGAATGGGCGAACGTATGCATGAGTATTTGGCACACATGATAATGACAACAGACCGTAAAAACAGGAGGGGGACCGCATATATTGCAAACCCCATCAGGATACCTAGTTTCGTTTCGATGGATGTATTATTAAGCAAACGAAACAAAAGATTTCTAACGTTCTGCAAAACTGTGCTGAAAGGTAATCCTCGCCCTGTCCTGTATATACATAGACTGTTCACTTATGCAGATTGCTCCATCTTGAAATGTTGAAAACTGGTTTACATCATGTGAAGTTCAAAGGTTAACCTCATCTGTTTTTGTTTACATCAGGAACTGACAAGAGCAAAAGAATTATTACCAACTCATGATGCATGTCTTTTATGCTTTTAGTGAACTGAATCAAGATGATTCAGTGTTCCATACATATATATATATTTATACAAAGTATGCTTTTCAATAAAACAGACTTTTTGTGGAGATCATCTGAAGGGTCTTGCATATCATGAGTTTCCACAGAAAATATTATTGTATTCAACTGTGTCTGTCAACCTCAACCCCGGAGATTGTGTATCTTATGCAGAAAGTTCCAGTCACTTTGCTCTGGTATTGCGTTGGTAGATCGTCAGTTCATTTGCAGTTACAACACATACCGTTGGAGTACGGATGGGTGCGTTTGTCAACAGATGTTGGTATACCTTTCCAGTTTTCATTGTATCACAGATGACTTGAACAAGCAACCAGGAATGTCATCTAACTCGAAACCTGGGATCAGTGATCTCAGAGAACACACTGGAGACATTACTTACCATGAACCATGAACCATGAGATGGTACCTAGCGTCAGTCCAAACATTTTGGTAATCAACACAAGCATTACCGATAACACAACGACAGTGTTAAACACCTCAGTTCAGATTGGCTGACGAGATGAAGCGAGCATGTTGATATTCTGTCATATGTAACACCTACTTCGGCAGTTAAATGGAAAGCAGCCTGTAAGCAGCTTCTAACTGAAATTAAATTGTGTGTTTACGCCAACATGGGCAATTGACAACGTGCACTTTATCAATAACACCAAATGATTACTTCCTACAATGCGGAATGTAATTGGTCTGCTGACCCTGTTTGCTCTGTTGTTAATTAATTAGGGTGCATTTTCAATGGCGTTAACATTAGCAGGAAAAAATAGACAACTATATTTATCGAACTTACGAACCACACTAAATAATGTAAGAAATGACTATTGATGAAGCCCTTATCAGATTATTAGATCTGCTTCTCCAAATATCATCAAATTGATTGTTAAGCATCTTGTGACAGCTGACCATTACTTGGTTCTGTACGTTTATTCTAAACAACCTCGCCCAGGTTGAAATCCAAACCATCGGCACAGCGTGCAACATTTGATTGTAGAACCTACTGGAATTCAGTTCTCGATTATACTGTAATTAGTTTGATCGTACGCCCACTGACTCACCGTCTCCATGCATTTGCACGATTCATTTCTGCGACCGATGCGCGTTTATTTCCCTCCCGATAAACTGGTGACCAGTTACACCGTGTCTCAAGCGGCATTCGCCAAATGGGGTCACTTGCAAAGTGTATTCCCCCAAACACTTAAATTTACGGGTTTAAGGGGCAAAAGAACAGCAATAAATTGCCAGGAACACACCTAAAAAACAGAACTTTGAAAGTGACTTAGAGTTTGCAGTATATTTGGTGAATATAACTTTTATTGGTTTGTAGACAGATATATGCATTGATGACGAGTGGATCGAATCGGTCAATCCAAAGTGCAACTGAAATGCCATTTCGCTACTTTTACTATTGGCTCTCCACCATTTCACTTTAGAAGCTAGTCCAACTAAGCCATATGTGTGCAGTTGGTGACAAAATGGTATACCAGTTGTGCTAACACCACTGGATTATTGACTGCAAAACATAAGGACCGGGTAAAATCTGACACCGATAATGAGAAAAACATTTTGAAAAAATTGGTTTGCCATCACTTTCTAATATGTATCCTTAAGCCATAATAATTGAAACATGTAAGGCTAACGGCAGACTATTAGTGTTTGCTCTATGCGAAACTTCACAAAACAGCAACTAATATGTGGGCACACAAAATTGTTTTCCCGATACTCCATACGTAAAACTACGGAATGTTTTGAACGACGGCACTTCTCTCCTCATGCATAATCACATTATGATGTGGTGCGATTCGAAGCTATGTAGCGGAAACAAACTTGTGCTTTATATGATCCAAACTGCTGGTCTTGTGGATATGCCGAAAGCATACAACCGTCTTCAAAACTTACGCAATAATGTGTCAACAATTGTACTCAATTATTTTATCTACTTCACATATAAACAACCGTGAACTTTTGGTTATTACTTCATGAAAATTACCGGCATGTTCGTTGTTGTGCCATCTGATATATTTCACCGCATTTAAGCAATTTTAATAATTAAATAGTAAAAACTATAAATGTCTACATTTCATAACTCATATAAATGCGTCATGTAAAATTGTGTTATATAAATTTGTTCTACTCACACAATGTACATTTGGCAGATTTTCACTGTGAGCCATCTTCATGAACCAGTCTGGAATGAAATTTCTGGACGCGTTGTAACGTGTATGGCATACAGTGTGGTAGATTTTGTCTTTCCTACATCACACGGCTGTTAGCAAATCAAACTGGACCATACACAAATGCAACCCGCTGGTTAACCAATCGAAATGAGCCGGTATTTGTTGCGGGTGCAATTAAACATTTATAACAACCAATGACCAGAGAATGCATTTTAATACAAAAAATTTTTTTCATTATGTTTCTCAGGTTTTAGACATCAAATGAGAGGTTTAGGTTGTTAGCTCTTTTCAAACCGCGTCATGTAACGAAGTTGGACGTCAGAAAGTTATTTCACCCAAGTAACTCGCTCTTATCTAACGGTGTTATCCATGAGGTACGGAGTCTGTTCAGTTCACTTAAGAATTTGTTAAAAATCAACCTTCATTAAACTGCGGTTACAAGACTGGATATAATCCGTTTCTCATAATGATGTCTGATGTTCTTTCTTATTTCTACTATATACAATCCATGTTAAGTAAGCACAATACGATTGTGCGTGAGTGTTTTTCAACTTATTCAGTTTTGAATGTTTTTCGAAAAACTGTGCCTGTTGTTTCAATGGCAACACTATCTTCATCTAAGTTTGACCATATTACGGGTGCGTTGAAAAACAAAAAAGGGATGAGGGATAAGTCTAATGTATTGTCGATTGCATACCAGGTATTGATCCGCGTTTAGGTTTTAGAGATATGCGCTCGACCTTGAAATTATAACACACGTAAACGTATTCTGCTGACTAACTGTTCAGCGAGTATTTTCGCCTAAGTTTTGCTGATAACCGACAGATAACTGATTATGATTATGTTCAGTGAACCTTGTTGCTAAGTGTGAATCAGTTTATAAAAAAACATCATGCTTCCTCAATGCATAAACTACATCCTAAAATCGCTGTCCATTCTGTGAGAAACTATCATAATTGCCTTGCAACCCAAGTTATCTTCAAGATCTGTTTTTGCTGTCAGAGTGGCACAGTTCAGTATGTTTCCCTGCCTGCCACATGAAGCTTAGATGAGCAAATCGAGCGACAACTGAGCTTAGACACTTTAACCAGAGTGACACAGAGAAATGATGAAGCCGTGGAAGGTCATTTTACACACACAAATTCCTATCGCAAATGTGTAACAGGGAATAATATAATCGAGCGGCTAGTAGGGGAAAATAACAAACATGATTTGCTTTAATCGTCTTCTCTCTAGAAGTATGGTAGCCTATTTTCTTTGTCTATAGTTAGTAATTTGTTTAATCTGTTCTACCTAACACCGCGGAAAAAGAAGCCTGAAGCACACATTTGCTACACGAATTTCTGTGCATCCTTCTTGGCAGTCGAATGTGCAAACTGTTTTTCTAACACTTGTATGATTGACCCAGAAGTGATAGATAAATATTTCGTTGCGTCTGTCGTAAAAAATACTTCACCTTTCTCGCATTTGCCTCGCACATTTTAAACAGCTCTGCAGTACCAGTTCCTTACGCGGGATTAGCACATCGGTGACCTTGGGGTATGGGGACGGGTAGATCAAGCAATATATTCTTCATCTGCAGGCTACCTCTCTGGTGCTGCCCCACGGTGACAGAAATTGCTTGAATATCTGCGCTATTCGCAATGCTGGTTAGGATTAACGCCAGAGTCGTTTGGGTCCGTCTACCGCAACGCTTGGATGCATGATTGTGAAGCATTACAGATTAGTTGACCTATCGGACTACCACAGCCGTTGGATGCGAGCAAACTTGCACACTTCCGGGACATTACTTGAATTAGGCCTCTAATTAACCTAGGTAAACTAATCAGCAACCGGGTCTGGCACTGCTCAGGTCGGAATACATCACTAACGAAATGTGCATCCGTCCGACTCTCATTCAGATGCTTACCCCACGGCCAAATCTCTTTTGACACATATCGGAGACTTTTACTGGTGGTTAATAGATACCCGATAACAAGACGCAGTTTCACCCGTGAGTCCGTGAGACAGTGAAGTTGCTTCAACCGTATGTCTGTTCTGAGTTTAATACCTGGCAATCTGTGAAGTGGGAAATTATCCATTTATAATGATTGCCTTTTTGTCTAACCACTTTTTTTAGGCCATCTATTAACTCTTCTTCTTTCTCAATGCGACTGCCATTCTCCGGGGATTAACAATATCTGTATTCTTCTGACGTTAGTTTTTCGTATACGGTACGATTTGGCTCTCCAGTAGTCAGAACCGGTTTCTAAACAATTATCTCTAAAAAAAACGTTTCTATACGTGCTACCTTAGGTGGTGATTCTATCTTGGTTCTATTACAGTGTTCGATCAAATACTAATTCCCAGTTAACGTTCCTAATATATTCCGGTATCAGAAGTATTATCGGGCTAACTATCTTAGTCGTGTCATGTCCTGTTTTGCTGATATTTTGTGTAGGACTAAACTATGTATATATTTCAATTTGACATTTATTTGCATTTTGTTAATCAGATCATGATTATTTTGTATGTAGAATAACGTGTATCGTTTTACTCCCTGCAATTACGAACGTCAAACAGTAGATGATGTACAGTAATATAGGCACCGTGGTTAAGATTTTGAGTTTACATTAAAACGATGACCTTTCAACTCCACAGCAAACCACTTTATTCAACAGTTCACCTACTCGTAGGGTCTGACGGTAAATATTGATTAACAGTGCCTCATAGTAAACGTGCAATTTCGGCCTCAGATTGAACAACACTGCATCAAACGGTTTATATGGTCGACAGTTTGCTTTTTTCCATAACGTGACGTAGTGGGCAAAGTGTGATTGTGTTCCACCCGTTCCGTAGGCCCGTCTCACGATGTAGACGTCACCACCACTGCAAGCTAACTGAGTCAGTAAACAGAACGATTGTGAAAAGGTTGAGCAACGTTCCTATTTATAAGTAGCTATCGCACTTCAGTCAGACCAGTCAGAACGGCCAGCAGTTTTCCAATATCGTCAGCCTTGGTGGAGCTGATTCATAGAAAGCACACACGGCAGTCAACATCTGTTTTCTTACTGTGGTTGTTTACAATCATCACAGAATATTCATTTCAGGATAACATCATCTTTTACTACTCTTTTTATAAGAAATCACCCAGCAAACATGTGTTGGGTTTCGCAAAACAACTCTCAAAATAGGCCCGGTGTATGAGTATATAATTATTAAGACCGATGAAAGAAGGTCATCAAGCATTTTGGAGGAAGTTGTCAATAAATTTTAAAAACTGTCCACGCATTACTTACATGTTAACGAAAACCATCCTGCGCAGTCTTTTGGGTCACTCACCGACGTCTGCCCTACGTAAGGCAATCCCACATATTGTCTTACAGTGAGCCTAGCGTTGGCTGAAACGATTAACCGAATTACGTGTTCAAAGATCACTTGATAATGAAACATAACGTGAAACCAAGCTTGCAAATCAACAGTGTCCGGGAGTAGGTGAATCAGTATATACTTACCAATCATATTGCAAAAGTGTGCACCAATTTACAATAAGATTGCGGTATATTTAGCGACAACTAACCAGTAAAAGATGCTGCTTCAGTCATTCATATACTTGGAATATTTTTTCAATACGTACTGTGTGGAATGGGATAAAAGCATTCTGTCTTACACTTAATAAATCATACCCTGTGTCAAATACAGCACCATTTAAGTGTATGCTTGAAAATGATTAATTAGCTGATAGTCGACAGAATCATTAATTTCATGTGCTGTGGAAGTAGGCCTAAGTAAGACTTTGGGTATACTCTGATTTGTACTTAAGATATTCACTTTCATAACCGCTAAACCAATTTTACCTCTCATCAATCTAAACGGAAATGTTTCCAAAATCATCATAATATTTCGCGTTGAATAATCGCTGTCTTTCAGAATTGACATTCCCACATCTCTATGTTCGCTGCGAGGTGTAAAGTGCTTTTATCGGCCGCGGTAGAAGATGATGAGTGGGGAGCATACGAATATCATTTTGATTCACTCCGATTACCGAACACTCGTCCGAACGTGTTCGTCTGTCTGAGTTGGACAACTTCTCTACAAGTTCAGCGAGTTGACTTGTGTTTATATCATTGCCATACACGTACTTTCTGTTGTGTAGCAGAGCACCGGTACACGTCCGGTTACAACACATGTCAAAAGACTAAGAAAGATTTTTGGGTGAAATGTAGCGTTTATTTTACATGTATATCGGCAAACCACTGCATATAGTCTTTGACAGGAAGCAGAGAGCATGAAAGATGAAATATGTGCACCAGTGAACGTAAAAGACCAGACCGCCACCATGACATCTTTTGGAATGCTTTTTCTGGTTTCATCCCAGCATGAAGGCATAAACAAATCGCCTCGACAGAATCTTTCAAAAAACAGTTCCAAGCTAACTGCAGAGAAGTCAGTGAGCATATCAGGTCCCGAAATACATACAAAATTTGTATCATTTAGCTTAATGAGTGAATCCCAGCTTTGAG
>LOND01009203.1:3565-15131 GCA_014220965.1 Paragonimus kellicotti | reverse complement strand
AATATAGCTTGTACTTTCCCTGGTCCACGCGTTTTCTATGGTTGTTATCGCCTGCATAGGTTAGTGAGGACTACGTCCGAATGGGAATACAGCACGTGCTGGTTTCACCTATGCAGCAGCGTAGGTTACGATAAACTAGGCCATGCTGCCGGATTGTTTTCGAAAGGTGCTCTTTGGTTTCTCATCTTTCAGCTCATCTTAACCTCTACGTTACGGTCCACGAGTGACTGTCTCGACCGGCAAGTGTGAGAAGTTCATTTCTGCTTTGTTCACAAATTGTCGCAGCGCCGCTCACCTTTGTGACACCCTGTTTTCTCTCACATCAGCAGGATACCAGGGAAAGTGCCCGAAACAGGTGTGAATAAGCTCTGGATTCTACTCTCCGTTTCTCAGTAGATTCTAGTGAGAGATCTATTGCGAGTAACTCTTGATTTGACCTTGACCTTCTTGCCGTCGTTGTCTACCCATAGTTTTGCTCCACTGATGCCCTGTGCAGCAAGACCCGCATACAGTTACCACCGCTGGCCACCAATTAGCGCAGTAATTTCATCAGAAACTGCGATAGTTGATGTCACTGGTTTTCTCGAATGTACTCCATTCCTTCTATCCAATAATCATCAGGAATCTGCTGCATATGGCCAGTAATCGCGATACATCGCCACCAATCATTCTACCCATCGCCGCGGATTTCCTGGAACGCAATGTACCCGTTCATCGTCGTCCACCTGTAGAACCGATAGGCCACGGACCTCTTGGTCACGATATCGTTTCAGGTTAACATTCCTCCTCTCAAATCGTCTCGCACTTCGGTTTCGTTCGGCTTTTGGGTTTGTAGCAGTTCCCCTATTATCAATGGACGTGTGCGTGTGTTTCTTCCCACAATTCTTCAAGCTGAGCTGCGTTGCATAGTTTCATCAGGAGAATTCCGTTTCTCCAATAATATTGAATATTCACCATTTCCAGATAATTGTGTCAGTTGAGCCATTCACTCCACCATTTTGATTGCCACTGCGGTCTCGCTGGACTGACTGTAGTACAGACTGCTTGTACAGTACTGAATCCCCCACTTTTCGGCGAACTCTAAAATCTGTGCCACGGAACTGCGATCCGTTGTCTGAGAAGACCTCGGGTGCGCAGCTAGCAAACTGGGATCGAACTTTATTAACGGCCGCCACGGAAATGGTGATGCCCGCCCATTCCAACTCGTCAAACTCACTTAAATGTTCAATTGTGACTGCGAATAGTTTATCGTCGAATGCAGGGATTCCGCTGATGATAGTCGTAATGGTCTTTGCAAGACTTGACGCATGGGCATTGTTTCCTCAGTTTGCTGCAAATCAACTTTCCGAAACGCAGTACAGTTTTGTATATAGTTCCTTACGGAACTCAACATTCATGGTCAACAGAAACCGTTCCTTGGCTCATCGAGTACAGTTCTTCCCTACCAATGTACCGAGTGAACGCGTTCCAACATCTTCCTGCTGAAACGTTCTCGGAATTGCAATTCTTTCTCCTTTGAATATTAAACCCTCTTCCTGGATGAATTGATCATGATCATTGGAGAAGACAGCTGATTCTTCGAGCAGCTTTTTCTTATCGTAAGGCCATCGGTTTCTAATAGTTCCTGTCAAATGTTGCAATGCAACGTCTTGTGCTGTTGCCTCTTTTTGGCTTGTAATTAGGGTGATTTCGATAGAGTGTATTCCATTGCCGTAATAATGTCCAAATGGAACTCTTCGAACGAGGAAGCATTTCCGCAAGCTCTGGACAACGTGTCAGCTATGTGCATCTGAGTCCTCGGCCGATAGATCAATTCGACGTCACATTCTTGTATTCTGGTTGGCATTCTCTGTAACCTTCTTAGATGCAGCGGATAACGGTTTCCTCACTATTGAAACTAGTGGTTTGTGGTCGGTATGAACTATTGTTTTCCGACCAAACGTATAAGTGCTGAAACGTTCTAGGGCGAATATCACTGTCAGCATTTCCTTCTCAATTTGCGCATAGTTTCGCTCAGCAGGTGAAAGACTCCTGCTTCGGTAGTCTATCGGTCTTCGTTTTGTAATAATACCTCCCCCAATTCTTAAGCACTTAGTATGTAGCATGTGTTCACACTAGTAGTTGCTCCGTTCAGTTGAAGTAAGTTAAGATCGACGTTGATAAGAACCATACGGGAGTTTGGACTGTTCAAGGTTGCTCATCTTCAATTCTGGCAAGAAGTAAGAAAACAAACTGATAACCATCAGTGAAGTCCGCGGCTGGCGAAAACAGTCCAGCATTCATCAACATCATTGACGTCCATGATACGAAGATTGAAAGGTTATGGCTAAAACGGTACAAGTGAGAATGAATGTTCTCGTGAGAGAAATGACAGGCATCAAAGTTGGTCATTATTCTCCAGATAAGTGAGCATCGGCTCGCATGCACAGGGCAAGCTACATTCAGGTATAGCCAATGGGCAATAAACAAAACAGTACGCACGTTGTTAATGATAGAGTGGGACGTGTTACCCATGTTTACACCATACCGTAGGTAGAAACAACCACGTGATAACGTCAGGTGCAATCACTTTTAGAAGTGACGTATCTTCGGACGTTTTCTATTAGAAATACCGAAATAAACAGCTAACCCACAAACGTGATGGCATAGCTTTCAATAGAACTTATATTGTTATTTAGTGTACAATGTAATGCAACCGTCGATTCGACTATATTTTCAAAATTGTACGTTTCTTCAAAACGGAAATATGTTTTCCACCATGAAAATTCTGATGTAAGCATTTTCGGAACGCGAAATCGATAACGAAAGCCAACATGATGCTCTTATGGAGAAAAAAGCGTGATATTTTTTCCTAAACGAAAGTGCCAAGATGAACAATTTTTACGTGAAGCGGACTTCTCTCATCGCAACGCAACTACTATACTCGAAAAACCCCATATATTTTTCCCGCATCGTGCATTTTAATATTTCAAAAAAATTTCGAAATGTCTGTTTTCGCGTCTAAATGTCCGTTTCCACATCGTTTCGGCCTCAAAAGACCATACAGGCAAAATACACGATTGCCATATATATATGATGTACTGGCTCTTAACACTTAATAACACAGGCGTGGACAGAAACCCAAAACATGATGAAGGTAAAAGGAACTGGCGCATAATTGTTTATGAAGATGCGGTAGCTTAGGGTTCCACCAAACTGAATGAGGGTATTTAATGGAAACGATCCGTTATGCTGCTTAAAGGGGATTTTTAATTCACAGCAGAACAAAACTGTGAGGACAGATAAATTAGATGTTGGAATAGATGGTTGATTCCGTCTGCCTTTAACTTTCACAAAGTGAGCACACAGGCGACACAGAGCAGAGAGAGAACGCACGGTTCGCGAATTCGGAAGAAGGTTATTCTATTATTGATTTATTCGATTCACATGGTTTAAACATCGAGTGTACATGTAAACTTGAGGAAGGTGAAAATTGTGAAGAACAATGAAAATTATGAAGTACAAAATGTTGTGCAAAACGCTACAGTGCCAAGGCCGGTGTCTGTTGAATGCATTGTTATAAGAAGACCGTCCCGAGGATTATGGTGACTTTTGACTTCCTTTTGAAAATCTAAACACCATGGCGTCCACAAGTTTCTGGTATTACAGCTTGTTTTTCGCAGCTCCTTTGCTTCCCGTGTGCCTCAGTAGAATTCTTCATCTTGTGTGTGCATGTCTAAAAGTAAGCATTAGGTAACTTCAGAGGTTTGGCATTACTTACCGTGGATAGAGACGTCCGTGGCATCGTCTGGCAACATTTTTACTTGGATTCGCTTTCGTGGAAGAACAACACGAAACTCCTCGTCAGACGTAACCGGGTCATCAATAATCACCGGCGCTGGACGGGGTCTCTTTTTAGGTTTCAGCGTCGTAGGCAATACATCTTTCGAGGTGGATGCAACTAAAACCGCATAGTTAATGAAATAATAACGTACCTGGTGAGGGGGTTGCAGCTGCTCAGTGCAGAAGGGGCAGTGCGATATACCAGCGTCAGTCATACATTCTGAATGGAAAATGAGCTGGTCGCTATCGCATCGATAACCATTCACGTTCACGGGATCACCACAATATCCACAAGGCACCCCCATGTGAACTGGGTCTCCCGAGTTGTACAGGGTGTCTCCAGTGCTCTAGTGATTCGTGTCACAGCGTCAGTCACCAGCTTCTGCAGGTTGAAGAAATGGGTACATTTCCACACCGCAAAGTGGAATGTATATTTCCAAAACTACACGACGTACAAGCGAATCCAAAGGCGTTTTACTCTAATGCCGAGTGTTGATCCGGCTCATATTCCGTGCGGTTAGCATTGCACTGATCGTGGCAAGAACCCTACCCGTAGAATCAAACGAAACAAGGACAGCGGATTCTAAATAACGCGGCGAGTAAACAAATAGTTCATTGTCGACACGCAAACTTGATTTGGGAGAGAGCGAATGGTAAGACGGAATCAGAACTCTGCTGTCCGACAAGTGAGTGCGCCCTGCGAGTCGTAAGTTTGAGTGAGCCGGGTAGTTTTCCGTATCTACATTCTTTCAACTAAACGTTTAATCACATACAAAAATTGGGAACTAAAAGAGTACAACTGGTTATCGTAACTCTGGCACAGTTAGTAATGAAAAAAATGAAGTCGCCAAGCAGTCCATCCAGCGAACCACCTTCTTGGAATGGCCCTGACTGTCACAAAAACGAAAAGTATATGCGCTCCTAATTATTAAGGATTCCCGGACGAAAAATATCAATAGACAATCGTTAGAACCAAATCTTTATGCACAGTTCAGTTTGAAAACCTGTTCAGGAGAACCAATGTCCAATTTTCTCAAAAATTTAAATCCATATGGACGCAAAATAGCCGAGTAATCTTAGCCGTCAAGTTCCAGAAAACAACCATGAGGAACGACAATGAACCGGTATTGAAACCAACTTATTCCCGGACGGAAAATATCAATAGACAATCGTTAGAACCAAATCTTTATGCACAGTTCAGTTTGAAAACCTGTTCAGGAGAACCAATGTCCAATTTTCTCAAAAATTTAAATCCATATGGACGCAAAATAGCCGAGTAATCTTAGCCGTCAAGTTCCAGAAAACAACCATGAGGAACGACAATGAACCGGTATTAAAACCAACTTATTCGAAGGGCAACAAAATTCAAATCTAATCAGTATTACTTGAGATCCGAAACGGAACCATCAGGAAACAGTCGTTCGGGCACGAACTGCTGTTTTAAAGATTTTCTCGGCGTGAAACAGTTCAGATTATGGAAAAAATATATAAAACTTGTTCCGCGTAATTGTTGTTTTGGGATAAGAAAAGTCGATCATTACTAACGAAAGCTCCCGCTTTCAGCGTCCTAGGAAAATCAAGCTTTTCCAGATGAAAGCAGATTGCTGGGCATGGTAGTCGTTTTTGATTTGCCATTCGGCGGCACAGCGACTGATGCACGAGTTAGAAGCGGAAACTCGGGTTGAAAACTGAAAATGCGAATGAGGTGGCTCCACTCGACACAACATCTTTCTTTAGTTCTTTCCTAAGGAGTTTGATGAATGGGTATCGATGGATTCGAGTTGCATTGGAGCGGAAACCACAGCCATCAACCTTGGATCTGGCGCTTGACCCCAAAAACGGTGCTTCAAAACACTGGCCTTAAGATCTAGTAATGCCGACCTGAAACGTACACCACTAAATAGTTTCCTGGAAGACAGAAGGCGCATGATAAGCGGGCTAACATTACAGCTCAAATCATCGCCAGCTATAAGCAATAGCCCGTAAGGAATATTGTAATTTCTGTCCCCGCGATGCCCACACGTTGTCCCACGAGCCCGTAACCAAAAGCGGCGATGTCGTCTATGTTGGAGTTAATCCACTGACCGGCCCTTCAACGTTATACGCAGGGGTTGAGGACAAGGTGGCCGTTTGAATAGCGTCTCTCGCGTTACCAGCTCTGAAGTCTGCTAAACTGCCTTGCGCAAAATTCTCGCTTCCAAGAATCAAGAGCCAAAAAACCCTATTGGAGTCGCCTCCCACGAACCAAAAAGCCTCACTCTTGTCCACCTCGCTGTGCATTTCTCTCAGTGATCCTACACTGTCTCGCTTTTCGCGCTGTTTAATGCTTTGTCCCCCGACAAACAAAACGGTGAATGTTTCCTGGGTGTGCACTTTCCAGCGCCCTGCAAAATGGAAGAGTTTGAAAACGAAAGAAGCCATAAGTTACGACATCAAGAACGCTGGTTATGCATTCCGTTATATCGTTGGCTTTTGCGCGTGCAGTTAGATCCTCTCCGCATTCGCGAGGGTGGGACTTCAGAGCGGTACAATAACGCTAACGGATTACAACCCCAACGCCGCACACACTTATGTTCTGAATATTAAGCCTCACTTCACAAGATCTCTATCGATGTCTCCACCCTGTCGTTTAGCAGAACCAAACCATAAGGTAGCTTTTGGGTGCACACGAATAAACCTCTCGTGAGCACGGATAGCTTCCTAAGATTGCAGTGTTTTTTTATCTTCATATCATCGATGACTTGGAAACACTTCATTATCCAATTTCCACTGTGACATGGGATTCCTGTCTGCCCAGCAGATATTGAAATGAATGAAAAGGTTGACACAGAATATCAACTCCCGAAAGGGACGTCGTTTTGGTTAAAATTCTTCGCCACTTTAACTGGTCATTGACATGAGCAGCCGGAAAGAAAGTGGCCATCAAGCCGTCACCTAGGCAGAGTGACGACTGTTTCCTTGCTCATGCTGTCATTCGTTACTGGCTATATTCGCCAACAAAATAGTCCACATTTGTAAAGTTCAACAAAACTAATTCTAACGCCTTGAAGAGCCACCGCTTTCCTTAGTACGATTCTGTGAACCAGGACTATCATCCTTTTTAAAATGCACTTCAAAATGTAGAACGTACGTCTTGTCCTCTCGTTCATCTCTATTGCGTAGAATACGTAGTCTCGCTGAAGACCGTTCCCATCAACCAGTCATAAACCTAAGGAGGAACCGGAAAACCCAAGCGCTTTTTACACTCTTCAAAATAAAGTGCAAGCGGGAAGTCCATCAATGCATTAAACTCACACAAAAAAACTATCCTAATGGGATCTTGCATGAACAAAACTTATCACTTGATCGTGTGCATTGACTGGAAAATATTGAGTCTTCAGCTGTATCTGTGTGACTGTCCGACGAGGAGTCGTCGTCTGACTCTTTAATTTTGGTCGAATAACTTGGAGAGTATTATTCGGTAATCTTCAAGGTGGCATCAATGAACTGTTTCCTCACTTTGTTATTATGAAACTTTTGGAAGACACTCCCCACCGATGAGCCTTTCTGTGCTGCATGTTGAAACCTTTTATTCAAGGTTGACACATACAGTACGATGGAAGCAGGCAAGGGTGATTCCAGAATTCTCAGAGAAGCAAAATTCACTATGCTCAAACAGGTTCCGTGTATTGACCTCCCCATCAGTTTACGGGAAAAAGCTCACGTTCGAAGCGGGCTAAAAGTACTTCACGGTTTTCTATCGGTCACTCAGCTCTACTGGCACTCAGGAAAAAATAACAGAGGGCTTATCAAAACGAACAATTGTAATCACTTATCGTATAGCACTTTTTCTTACACCTATCAAGGCTTTCTTCCGAGACGACTGTGCATAACAAACATGTCTTCCGTCAGGCAGAAACTCAAAACAAACCTTTGGTGGATTGCGACTTTTTCTAAACGTAGGACTTTACGAGTCCAAACTAAATCGAATCCTTCATTTTTTCATGGAGTTACGCGGGAATTCCGCAAAGCTGTCAGGTCTTCCATTATGCCTTAGTTACATCAGTAGCCCACCTGGACGACGTTTCTAACAACCCGGTTCCCTCCGTTGATGATCCAAAAATCCAAAACGCTGGCGGTCCTGTACACCACAGATTGACTGTGACGTTGTCAAGCGCTGGTTGGACAATTGGGATCTTCGTTTAAACGACAAGTATTGTGCATACGTATTATCCAGGGGGACTCTGGCAATGTTTTCTTGACTCCTGACACGCTCAGCACAATAAAATCCAGGAAAATTGACGTAAAGAAAGGCGTAGACATTCGGATATGGTCCAGATGATCTTCCGCATAAAATCACATGACGACGAAAAAGTGATTTGGTGCCATTTTGAAAATAAAGCGTGCCTTCCCTTGCGTGGCACGGAAAGGCATTTCATACGCAACGGGGTTTGTATAAAACCGTTACTGGAGTACGCAAATCAAGTCACATATACCAGTCTGCAGGAAAACATACTTAACTTCCAGCACGTTCAGCACCCGATTGCCAAGTTAGTAACGGAAATATGGGTAGTGGGTCAGAACCTGAAATTCTTGATTTGTGTCGACGTGGACTTCGAGACGATTTAGTTCTCACGCAACTTTTTCTCATTATAGGTCCCGTGTAACGGTTTTTCACCGTAACAGCTGACGATGGTTGACAAAGACATGGCGGCAAGCCTTACGAAATCCATCTTTGTACCTTACTCGGGCAACCGTTTTGTTCTTAAAGGGTCACTGACCATTGGAACAGCATTTTTCTGCGGTCCTTGGCTGTGCTTCCTGAGGCCGTCTTAAGACGCTGCTAGAGTTTCATCTACTTACAACCCAGTTAGACTCGTATTTTGACCCTTTAATCTTCAGGACTGGTGCCAGCGTCTGCTTCGATCACTGACTTTCAGATCAACAGCCGTCTGGTGAATACCCAACAATACAAACTGACTAGATCCGCATGCCTCGAACCTCCTACTTTGAACGCGTGTATTCACCTCTGTAATCGTCGAATAGTTGGTAGAGGAAAGCGTCTCGATTGATAATCAGTGTCATATTTGCGAAAAATTTTCTGCGGGTCGGAAATCTTCACACTGTTAGACCGCAAATGAATCAGCTTGCAACGTCGTCGAAAATGCGTGGTTGAATGTTCAAGAAGACATGAAACTATCGTTTATCTGTAAGAAATACTTTTGTCTTAATGACTGAAAGATTGTCAGTGTTAGTCCCAGATGTCTAGCAGTTGTTCGAGCAACACTCAGTCTATTAGCAACGTCTGTCGATAGACTGAATTTGGTGTAGTGACCTGGAGATAGCCCCGGTCTGCCTGCTGTACGATGTGTAAAATTCTTCCCAAAATCATAGTTCACATTGTACATAGGATCTTAAGGATCTTTGTCTGCCGTCTGCTTGTTGCATGCGACCGCGTTTGTTTGTTTGCATGCTTGTCGGTCTATGCGCGCCAATGGCGCCTCACGCACTTTCCGGCTTGATCGCGCGCTCGACGGTCGGATCCTCAACCTCCCTAGCTATCTTCGCGTATCGGTGTCGTCTAGCACTGATCGAGACCTATTGTAATATTCGTATAATATACTTTGGGTCTCCCGCAATTATTTGTTTTTATTTCGCGTCTGGTATTATTGAGTATACCTGGGAAGGCGTTAATTTAGTGCACGTACGCATTAAACTAAAATGATCGCGTCTTAAAGCAACATAGTGTCCACAAATCACAGTTATATTTCATAATTCATTTTTGTACATTTCGTATATACCGTTTTGTTAACCTCATCTGTACACTTGTTTGAAACCATCAACTCACTTTTGAATTTAATCGTCAACACGAATAAACGGGAGTTACCGCGCACCGTCTCTGTCTTCTTTATTTGTGCGGATTTTGAGCTGGTAAAGTAGTTGCAGGTTGAAATTTTAGCTCCGCGTTTTGGCTGATCCGTCAACGCTGATCATCCCACGCCTCGTGAAATTATCCGTCGGTCGTGTTCCGGACCTCATCTCTGGCGCTGTCTTTCCCTCTTGTGGTGGTCTATTCAACCCAGCGGACCTCGACTTATCAGTGAGTCGTTCCTTTTTACCGATACGTCTTCTGTTTTGTTTGTACGCTTACCTTTTGAGCCTATCCGTTACCGTTACAACCTTTTTGTATTACCATATTTTGGTCATTTTTATGAGTTAGTCGATTAGGCTACTACAGCAACAAGCGTCTATAAATTCCCGGACCACTGAGCAACCGATGCGAATCCAGAATGGAAGACGTTCGTATCGGTGAGCCTCTCATTGATAAGGCGCTAAGGTTACAAGAGAATTAGTATAAACTGAATAGAAGGAGATAACAAGAAACCCTAATGTTAAATCCACAAATATACGGGTTCCGAGACTGACGGTTCATTTAAATATGATCAAATGCAACAGTCACGTAATGGCAGAGCGATCAGCGTAATCACCAGAAATGAGGGTCAGGAGGGGCATGAGAACCAAAGTTAATAAGACGATGAAGAATGGGCCAGTAATAGCATCGTCTCGCTTTGCAACTCTGCTGTACGCAGCAGACAAGGCGACTCGGTTTTACTGTGAGATGGTCCATGCCGTATTGAATCAATGCTGCTGTGAATATTCATCTTTGTTTGTGAGTCGAGACACCGGCAGGACTCACAAACACGGACAGAAGAACGGTTGAGGTTCTCAACCAGAGCTTTGGATTCAAAAGCCTGTACCGCAAGGCAGCGGTTGGGTGGCAATGTACCAGAACTGGTACTTTTTCCGGAAAAAGATGCCAACCTTCTTCCAACCCCCAACCTGGAGGACCAGGAGACTGGTTTGTCAGACCTCTACCCATTGGCCTGCCTGGCATGAGTGACTGCTGCCACCCCGTCCAGTCTAACCCAGTGAGCCTTCGAGATGCGCAACCTTTGCACAACGTCTAAGGCCCAGTATCGTTGTGACGTGGCGCCGAAGGTGCAGAGTATGACCCCATTGACAGCCTGGAGCGGTTGATGGTGGGTGTTATGTGCGGCTTACATTCAAGGCGATGTGACCTGGTCAGTGTTTACTATGAGGGCAGCTTAAGGTTCCCAGCTGGCACAGGAAAAATTTGGTGACCTACGGTAGGGATGCCAGCTACAACCGCTGTCACTGCTGGCTCTCATTCTGACTTACGTGAAAATCACATTGTTTGCTAGTCCCGCGCATCGGGTCTGAATCCTTTATGACGCCAGAACATCCTGTTCGTCAATGCGACCTCCAACAACTATGTTCTCATGAAGTGAGGTGGGGTCAACAAGTTTCGAGGGGCTGATTGTCCAATCGAAAGTCTCTCATGTGCGCAGTTAAGTTGATGGTCATGCATTCTGCATGTGTCTTGACCCGATGCAGTTCGGTGTGAAGGTTGACCACTAACAGTTGGACAAGTATTTTCCACCCTTCAAAGGACCCCGTCAATACGAGTGAAGAAGCGACTGTTAACGCGAAATCTGGCAGTTGCTACTTCTTTAGATGGCGCAAACCTTCAAACTTACCTCTTGGACAGGACGCCCAGCTAGGGCTCACCGGAAGTCATTCCGAACCACATAGCTGGTAGCAGACTGTCTCGATCCTCAGCATTTGGATCTTCGCTATTTATAATATTCATTAATGACGCCATATGAGAGTTATATAGATGTGTACAGCCTGAACTATCGCGATTCCAGTGCTCACTTAACTCAATGGAAGCATACATCTGGCT
>LOND01009200.1:4521-15046 GCA_014220965.1 Paragonimus kellicotti | reverse complement strand
AGAAAAAGATACACAAATGCAGATAAGACAGATGATCGATTAGTTAAGCTTGTTAACTGAATAATTAAGTAAAGAATCGAGGCGTCGGGGTGGCACGATAACTCATTAGCCCTAATGAAACAGCCACAATAATTCTTCGACCTACGTAGTTTTGGTTGATCTTGTTGACTATGAACGGCTTCAGACAACACTGGTCCTGTAATCAGAGATGACTTTATCTTACAATTGAAGCATGACTATTTGCTGTTGATAAAGTGCATGTTTAAACAGGCACGTTCACATGTTAGTAATTCAGCACACATTTTAAATGTTTTATCGCTACAGGTTACGTAAACAACCTGCATCTCCACAGCACCAACACATATTCACAATACATTTCAACAGAATGAAAATCGTCTTGCTATATTGGCCAAGCAAGCGTACGTACACTATGAATCTTGCGACAGATGTACCTAGTTAGTGATTGCGAAACCAAAGGCGAACCAGCTCCAGAAGCTCAGTATGTTACCATATTTATTGGTTCTACTAAACAAGATTGATAATGCAAAAGAAAAACCTAACGGCACACGGCAGATAGGTCTCTTCTCGAATGGTCAACTTCTGTAATTGAAGTAGGAGTTCAAGTAAACTTATCAGGAAGGTATGACAATCAGCACGAAGCCCCTGACACAAATGATCCCATCTCTGAGAAAGGAATAGAGTTCTTCAGTGACCCATTACTGCTTACAAACTAAAACATTAGAAGCGAATGCTGTGGCGAACGGAGATTGACACTGCTGACCACACACTATGACAACATCAGGTTGGTAGAACCAATCACTTTCGTGTTGTATATATGGTCTGCAAATATCAGTTTGAGACGATTTATACAACTGAGACTCCGAACGTTTTTTCCCAATGACTGTAGGGAACCGCCTCAAAAGTTTAACACAAGGCAAACGATGTATTTCGTTCTGATGTAGTCTTATGCTTCACTAATGAAACCAGCAAACACGTTGAAACCGGGTGCGTACAGTTTTATTTCCAGACACTATTAAAACAAGAACTGAGGGGACGGCAATTAAACATTTTGAATTAATAGGGTACAGAGAGTAATCAGGCGGGCATGATGAGAAGACTGGACACGTCACGAGCAAACAACACAAGGCAGAGTTTTAGAAGGTTATTATTCAGCATGAAGCGGCAAACGTTACAGTGGTTCTATACTGAAGAAATCAAATTTACCACCATGAATATATGTATTGATTATACTTGTACTAAATAAAGCAACGTTTCAATTTTTCCGAATGTTCTCGTTGTGCAAATTTTCCATCAGCTACAGCAAGATAACAATGATTGTCTTCAAAAATTTAACTGACACAGCAACAGTAAATGAGAAAACGACCACAGTTGAATTCAAAGTGGAGGAGTTAGACTTATTACACAGGACCAAATATGAGCATCAACAATGTAAACATACTGAGTAGCGAACCAGGAAAGGACAACAACTTCAACACATCACGCATCTTCCCAGCTTCAAACGACTCCAAGCATTACTTGTTTTTATCTTGCATACAACTCGGACAAATGCTGACAGCATCCACATCACACGAATCTACTGCTTGTTACTTTAACATGTTTTCAGGCGGAAAATTTATGCAACGTTGGGTTTTCAGCTAGAGAGGCGAGTACGCCGAAACCAAGTTGGAAACTGCTCTTAGTTCTGTTTGTCTATTTCTGCAGAGTTTCCAAATGTGAACGGACAAGTTTGTGATTCTCACAATCAAAAGTTTGCCTTCAAGTCGATCCTTTGCCTATCGGCAGATGTTGTTTGATGCCTACAGCAAACACAAAATTCAAAGCTTAGCGACCTCGAAGGAATTTATATATTGATTTTCAAAATAGAGGTATTTTGCAATTGCGGATTCAGTTCGTTTCAACAATAGCCTTAAAATCGAAACATTAACTTTGCAAATGATACATTCTTGACATGAGTTAAACTGAAAACTTGTTGAGTACGAACCTGTTATCTGGAAATGCAACCTATTGATCCCAATCTACACATTCTCGTAGCTCGTGGTGTGGGTTTTGGAAGTACGTCCCATGGTCTACAACATACGTAGCGCACAAAGTTGATCAACACATAAAAGTTTATTAGCAACCTGGTTAATGCTGTTGGCTTCTCCACCTGAGAGTTGTGGACGTCCGCCTTCAAGTCCCGGTCGCATTTTCTCACCTGTGCACAAATTTTTTACGTTTCAAAAACCGAAGAAAACGGCACGTGATGTTCAAGTAAATAATTTCGATGGCCCTGAGGGACGATTTTAACAAATGGCCTACAAAAACTATAGGTCTCCCATGACCTCAACTAAGCTCACCTTCCCAACCGCTTTTGGGGAAAATTAAAATGTCGAAAAAACTATTTGAATACAACAACTACATTCATGTGTAAATGGCAATTCAAAGCGCTTTATTTTTATTTGTCAAGCTTTCTACTACCTAGCAGTAACAAACAGATACACCGCAAGGCATAAACTACTTTGACCTTGTCCACACACTATCTCGAGTTTACGACGATCAATGAAATCACAGAAGACATTAGCCACTTTAAGTTTCATTTGACACTCAGCTAGATGTTCACCATAGGTTTCACAAACTTCACCTGATTTGACCATTCACCGTTGACGACCGTTATGGGTGGGCCCAGACACAATCACGTACACGTTATAAGATGATCGGCGTTGACATTACTTTATTTGCGCCGCCTACATATGGCCAGTTTACTCCGTGTAGGTCAACCTGAGTCATCGTCACTTGGATGCGCTCACTTGAAGTCCGTTATGAAGTGTCAGCTTAAAAATAAATGTGCACGTATACCTTTCTGCTCAACTCAAAGATTAGACGCGGACACAGTCAGAAATTAAGCCCCTAATGAAGAATGAAATGTTTTTAAAAAAACGAACTGTCGTTAGGAGCATATTTCCTTCTCACCAGGGTACTTGATAAAGAAACGTTTAATTTCAACATAACAGCTTAGCGATGAAATAAAAAACGACCGAGCATGGACAGCACACTCGATTTTCGGAGCACAATCACATGTCGATTCGAGTATTATTCTCGTGGCCGGTGTAGCCCAGAATCTAGTCAAATGAAATGAGTAGTAGGCTGGTATGTAAATTTAAAAAACCAGATGGATGACGTTTTTTAGCTTTTGCTTTCAGTATTCGACACTGTTTTTTACAAACGAATAAATGAGGATAAAACAACGTACGCAGATCACAGTAACTTGACAAAACACTGAGAAACAGCGTGTTGAGAAGAAACTAGTTATTTAGTAGTGACGATGAGCATTGTTATAGTTGAACAAATCGCGCTACTCTCAAAATACAAGTGAATTTAGAAACTATGGCACTATAAACAACTTTTTTACTAACATGGCCTCAAGGAGCGTGTTAATGTGGAGTATTCTGTTCTTTACTAATACTAATGCTATAAAAATACCGATGGATGATATGCAAGTTTAGCGACACATTCAAACATGACTTTATGACGATTGTACGCTTCTCGCAGAAATAAGGTTTAAAGACTTAGTGAGCACCGTCACAAATGAAAAGCTATAACCAGGGTTCGAAAAAGATGAATTAAGTCCTGAAATCAGAAAGACTGCACAGCAGAGTTGTTATGATCCAGAGGCCTAAAACGCGTCACGGATGCATGCGATGTCATGCTTACTTGCATCTCCGTCAGAGGTAATTGTAGTGTCTGTTTATAAATCCGACAATCATTGTCGTATGAATAGATGTCTATGAATAATTATAAACGAAATAAAATTTGCGGGACCCGAAATCATATAATCTTGCAACAGCGGTTGAGACCGAAGGATGCCTACATTCCAATGTCTGCATTACAACTGGTTTGCTTCAGACCAATTGTGGGTTCTTTCACACATGTATAACTGGCATGCCAGAATAAAATTAACCAGAGAACATACGATCCCTGTGAACTTCTGTTCAATAGACTTCGGTTGGTCGGACCACAGATGTGTAGTCCAGTCTGGTCTGTGCGATTAATATTATAATACATCATATTTTAGGCAGTTTCCGTACATTTTTGTCAAAAATTGCACGATGAATTCTTGTCAGACGCATTCTATTTTTCTTCCACTGTTCAATCAACCGAACCCACCAGACTTCAAAAAATCTGTAACGTCTCATATTTTTCGCAGTTTCAAAATTTATGAGAAAACAGCAAGAAACCAAAAGTGAGGCGTTGCCAAAATTTTCTGTTACCTCAGAACACATCATTATGGACAGGCAGCTTATACCGCTGATTGCTAATTTATATTGTCCACAAATGGAACTGAGGAAAGCAGTGATTACAGTGGCTCCTAATTCTGACCTTCAAAGTTGCACTACCTAGTGGATTTCGTTCTTCGAACTCGTAGTCCGTGGTCACAAGACAAGTAGCAGGGGGCCTAATAGCTTCCTCACGTATCGCGCTGCTGTTTGAAATATCAATCGGCTTCCTTTGGATATCTAAACATGGACGACAGCTGGAGCATTACATCGATTTTATGACGGGCGCAAAATAATATTGTAATAATTCTACACCTCAAATCTAAATTTGTTTTCGATGGATTAAGGAATACTGTGAAATCCCCCCTGACAATTAAGGATAATCCGCCCAATGACACGTGGTGAAACTTAAGGCCAGCTGTTCGCAAGCAATCCAAACGTACTTCATTCAGTTGAATATTTGAAATCTCAGCAAATATAGAACACGAAAAATGAGAAACAATTGATGACAATTCCAACGCATGTTTCACGTATATCAGGACATCTAAACAGAATATGAACAAATCAATGAGATTTTTGGCGTATGTGAACTTTATTGTGTCCTTTATGGAATCTATAATGAACGGAGCGGGCCAAAATTCGACTGAAGTCTATTCTCACAGCTTCAACTTTTATGAAGTGATACTGCATACAATACCAGGCAAATCTGTGAAAGCACTTTGATGAAAAAATGTAAAAAAAATTGCGGAACACAATAGGTGGCATAGGAAATCGCTTTTGTGAAGTTTGTATCTGCGCACATCGATTTGGAGGCAGGAAATAATTGCAAAGGTGACTTTGTCTCCACAGGATTCTGGCGCCTAGTTTATTCCGCTTCCCACGTACCCTGACGTCTCCCTACAAAATATGGCATATTCATGAGCATTCTCTTCGTCTAGCGCCTACCAGTGAGAACCCGCACACACGTTCTCGTGTGTGTGGACTTGAGGAGAGTAAATGATAGAACCAAACTTTGAAATCGGCGCCTAACTGTGTCCCAATAAATCAGCCGTGCCCATAGTTGACTGTGCTGAGAAAAACTAACCAGAACACACCTGGTTCCACGGAAGTATGTGCGTGTCAATATTGGTACCATCAGGTTAAAACAGCGGCTACATGCAAGTAGTTGTCTTTTCAAAAATTTGGTGCTTAGAAGTTGAGTAATGTTTCAACATCGTTTAAAAATAACAAATTGTATTGGTAAAATCCTACACACTATGGTTCCAGGAATTAGCCATAATACGCTTACGCAATAAGTAAAACAACCATAATAACTTCCAACACTACAATAATTTTTTTAGAAATGTCAGTTCCAATCGTTGACTTAAGCTTCATAAATTACTGCCAGTTTAGTTTCCAAAGGATACTGGAAAATGCGTTTCGAAATTTGTAATCTGTAGATATGCTCGACGATTAGTGGACGTTTGTAAATTAATTTCAAGCAGCAGCAGGCAATGTCGATAACAGCCCCTGTTCATTTTTGTTTCCAAGGGAAAGCTCATGTACATCCGATCCACATTTCCAGTTCTCACCACTCAAAAACACACATCATGAATATAACGTAGGAACAAGCATCACTGATACAGAAGGGTGGGGAGATTAAGTTATCTAAACGAAAAATAGAAAGATGGATTAATCGTTGAAGGGCTTTTTCTTCAACTGGTTACACAGGGACTGTACGAAACAATAAAATACGAAGACTCTCTCACGACTCGAACATTTCACAGGTAACCAACAAACTAAACTGCAGCTGTAATTCGTCAATAACAGTCTGTCGTTTCCAGTTCTATGAAACCAACTAGGTTCTGTGAATAGGAATCATTATGTGACCACCGTTGGCTACAATGGAATATAGCTCAAGGCCATATTCATGAAAGGGAAGCCCCAGTAATCACAATATGCACACACGACCGGGCAATCAACAATGTTGCCATGGTAGAGAACTTTCCGTTCTGACCGAAGGTAGTATCTTGTTGTAGTTAGTTTGAATGCAACGCCCCAACATTTGTTTATAACGCCCACCGAAGAATAGTTCATCTTAGAGGCCACTGAGACCGTTCCAGATAACAAAGTACACGCGAAATTCAAATGCACACGGCGAACCGGAATAAAGGACAATCTGATACAGATGAAGCTACGCGGCTGCCAAAATAACGCAACCCGTCAAACTGTCTAAGGGTTACCACTGGTAGAGTTTGCAAAAAGTGTTATCCGATGCCATCAATAAAGATACGTCATTTATATTTCAAGATATACGTGAGGCATTTAACTCTTGTTAGGGCCGCTCTCCGCGTTATTTTTACCGCAAAAGGAAGTGTTTAGTAATCAACTGTTTTCCTGGCCTGGAATCGGTAAAAGTGTTTTGTGACGTTCCACCAAGGTGATTAACAGTATTGTTTTAACAGTTAAGTTAACACAATTCTGTTTCTGTTTTGTTGATGTTGGTCTGGAGGCGGTGGACCGCTTTGCATTCTTGTGCTTCTTCCGATTATAATGCTTCAAAACGTTATGTATTCTCCGAGAAAGGTAGGTGATTATGCACCTCATTGTGAAATTTGCTTTTGCACGTGATTACTGATGTACGATGGCAACAACATTCGATAAGTGACACTGCCAACTGATGAATCTGGAGGCGTACTATTCTCTCACTCTTGATTAGCAACTGCATTCGGTGGCTGTCAATTTTAACTTGGACATGTGTTTTGTATCGCACCACACTAATTAAAACCTTTGAAACGTAAGCTTTAGGTGGGTGTAGTTGGAAAGATCACGCCAGAGTCTGAAAATGGTACAGTGTCAAAGCAGTAAAAGTCGACTGAACCCAACCGTGTGAGTGAAACGTACGATCCAGCAATTATGTTTGAGTACTTTGTCAGAACTAGCGCGTAAGCTGCATCTGTGAGTTAACCACACGGCGCTTATTAAATTCTGGACATATTAATCCATTTTGTTCTCTTGGTCTCTGTTCTGTGGTTCAGTACCGCCAGATACCACATTAAATATACAGGCATGTACTGCACATGTGCCAATCACAATTCTCTAACCAACCAAATAAATTTGCAGGTTTATCGTTTCGTTGTTAATCAAAATAAATAATCCTGAGATTAACTACGCAGTTTTGATGGCTCTCGTAAGCAGGACGACGTTCTTATTCCACACTACACGCAATTGCTATCCGGTCGTAAAAATGGACTTATACCGGAGACACGACAATAGCTGTGAATAGAAAATAAAAACAAGTATGTATCTTCGCTTATTAACTTTCAAGTTGATGAAGTTATACAACATAGCGAATGAGTGAGATAGCGATATCGATGGGGATTTTGAGGAGAAACTGGGTTGCTGTTAATTCAAGTTATAACTGCTCGATTGGTTCATTGCGTTATTTTCGTCCATGTTATAGCCAAACAGGTTGGTCAACGGTCTAGTGAATTTTTGGCCATGGTAAGTGCAAAGCCTTACCGGACAGTTGTTAATGACATGATATTGGGTCAAGCAGTCCGAGTCGAACAACATGGTTTCACACAGTTTTTTCATTCAGATGATCGTTGCCGGGTTGCTTGCCAGGGAAGTGACCACTCGAAAAACCCAATGTGAATGGCTCTTTTGATCGATCGTACTTCGCCATGCCTCAACTAACGTGAACGATGTTACCGAGTTAGTTTATAGGTCTGTCTTAATGTTCAACCAAAATAATCTGCCTCATGGGAGCAAGTACAAGAGCAAATTCACGCAAACGAAATATGAACTGACAGCCTATCTTTTTTATAAAACCGCAGAACTAGTATTGTAGCAAGGCAAATGCGAAGATTAGTTGTGACACAATTTATGTTGACTAACTGTTTAAGGCTATCCTATAAGAATTCTGCAGTCTTGTAACCTTTGAACAAGTTTCTTTCTAACATATTGCACTCCTGATATATTTGGCTTTCTGATCACAGTTCTAGCAGTAAACTGTGGGGAACTATTTCTACAGGTTGGAGTTTATTGTTCAGCTTGACTATCAAACAGAATGTAAAGTCCCTGTCCGTCTGGCAGGGCGCGAGTTTTCGTTACTGTTTTAAAGACAAAAGCTGTTGAAGTATACGTATCGGCCTGTTCAAGTGTTTTTTAAACAAAGTTCGTTGAAAGCTGCCTCTTATTCGTTCGCTTGGGAGAATATCTAAAAAGGTTGTTCAGTTATTTATCGCTTCGTCGACTAAAAGTAAAGCAAACTGAGATACTCATAATGGAAAAAATGAAAAGCAACCTTTCTCGAAGGAAGATTCTTCTCGTATTCATCGCTTATGCCCACAGCTCACAAAAATAGTTTCAGGGGTGTGGATGCCCCGTTTTGCAACGAAAACAAAGTTATTACAATTTTGAGTTTTAAACATCGCCAATTAGCTTGTGAACAAAGAACACAAGGTCCAATGAGAAACCAATGTGTCTTGAGATAATGTTCTTTCCTACGTATTGCGAGCCACTTTGGACTATATAAACATTCTCACAGTTGGACAAGAACCACCCAATGTAGATTAGCCAGTGAAATTATGTCATTTTGTCACCATACGGAATAGGTCGGAAATTATGGAGTCGGTAGGCTTAATTCAGTTTATTCGAAATAATCTGAAACTTCTTAACAAACTGTTGACCAGATACTTCCTTTCGGAAATTCACTGTCGGTAGCCGCATACAATTCTTAAAAGAATCTCAAAAAAATTTTTCGTCAACATGAAGGTCAGTGAACTTCCGATTGCTGTTTTTGTTGTTGTTATTGGGGAACTGGAGGATTTGATATCCTAAAATTTGCAGTGCAGAAGGAGAAATTTTCATCAAATCTGCATTCATTTCATCTTTTCCGTTACACTGCTAACAAATCAATTTTTGTTCACAACTATTTACAACTTCAAGAAACCGTTAGGCGAATTTTAATGATTGGTTGTTATAAGCCAATTAGCAAGATTATTTTTTCAAAGTTCTATAAACTTAAAACTGTTTTCATGGTTTTCATGGCTTGAAAATACCACAGCTAAAAAGTGGTGAACCTTTATTCCTAAATTTTTCCCAGTGACTCGAAAAATCTCACCTGAAACAGTAAAACTGAGTTCCCTTGATCCAGTTCATTGATAACAACGGAAGATATACACATCACGAGAAGTTATTCTCTCCAGTCACGAACCTAAAACCCATTTGACGATAAGCGGAGTGGTATGCAACAATTATTAGAAACAATCAGCTAATGGGTGTACATGAAACAAGGACTGTCATAAGTTCCAGACAAGTCGCGTGAGTCAACAGTTCATATACACACAGGACTAGACGGCGAGTACTGATTAACGTTGCATCGGAGGAAGCAAGGAACTTCGGATTCCGATTACGCAGCAATACTTCAGACGAGTTGGCGGGGATCAACAAAGTGACCTGTTTCCATGATAGGCTTACCAATGGATCAGGTCGGATTTCGTTTCAGTCGCTTCGTTGCCATTGCCTGTTGTGTCATGGGGCGCGCCAACCACTTAAATATATGCTCAGCAATTCATTGTCGTAGGCACCGATCTGTTCTGCCGATATAGACGTCACCGCAACTGCAAGTGAACTGATAGATTACATGTGAGACAGAACATTTCGGTAGGTCACGATTATGAATAAGCTGAGCGACACTCCTAATTGGGGGTAGCAACAATGGTATATGTACGAGTTAGAGCAGATTGTAACTTTTGAATTACATCAATTGTGACAGGATTGCCTTTGTAAGGTAGGTTCAAAAAGACACACTTCATAAGAACCGTACTCACAGCAGTCCTGAGCAGTCGTTTCTGGTTGTGAATATCAATGAACTTCTGAGAATATCTGTTTGCGAGTAGTATCTTCTTTAATCTCTCCTCCTCTCCTCGCAGATAGTCGTCGGTGCAGATCTTCCTGGCTCTATGAAACAGGGTTCGCACCAGACCCCGTTTATAATTCATTGGTGCAGAGGAATAAAACTGCACATACTGATTAATCCAAATGCCTTGCGGTGCACTGAGCGCTGTAATGAGCTATCCTGCAGTCTAGTGAGTCAAATGTCTAGAAAAGACAAATTGTTTGCGTGCCGTTCACAAGAAACAGAATGATTAAGATGAACGAAGTTAAAAGGATTTAAAATTGAAGCCAAATAGATACTAGTGGTGGCAATTGAAATAGCATTCCCATGTCGCTTATAGAGGCTGGCACCATCTGTAGCATCAGAT
>LOND01009195.1:0-11502 GCA_014220965.1 Paragonimus kellicotti | reverse complement strand
GAACTCTTTGGTTTGAGACCGGATCCGATCTTCCACTTCCAGGTTGGTGACATTCATCAATGATTTCAGCGTTTCATGTGTTGTTCCAGTGATAGCTGTATTTCTTTTTTTTACAGAGCAGTGAAGTACAGATGGACTTGTAATTTCCCGATCGTTTCCCATAGTTGCAATCATCTTATATCAATAAATCTCCGAACACGTTCTCCGTGGC
This sequence comes from Paragonimus kellicotti, assembly GCA_014220965.1. NCBI lineage: Eukaryota > Metazoa > Platyhelminthes > Trematoda > Plagiorchiida > Troglotrematidae > Paragonimus > Paragonimus kellicotti. The sequence goes on along the minus strand of LOND01009195.1, from coordinate 11,291 downwards.
TTGTGTTCCAATTTTGGGCGTGTTTCCTATCTCGCTGTGTAGCTCGCATACGACGTTGTACATGGCGTTATTTCACGGTGATGTACGACCGCTTTGGTATGTAATGCGCAATGTTAAATTGATCTAAGCTGTTGTACACAACAGGCTGGGTTACGTTACGTCGTTTTAGGGCTGACTGACGACCCGTTGGGATAAGCTGACGTTTTACGGCAAATTTGCGGCTACCTTACGCTGGACGAAATTGACCAACCGTATTATTTATGCGCTACACATTTAGGGCCATTAAGGGTTATTTGTGTGAAAAAGGTAATTTATCCCAAACAAACTGTCGGACTGGTCAGTGCTGAGCAAGTCGGATCTTTGGGTAATCTATACCTAATTGTGCTAGCAGGGACTGACTCTTGAGGAACTCCCGCAGAAATGAAAGATCGGATCCGGTCTCAAACCAAAGAGTTCTACTATTGAGGAAAAAATCAATCAGGCGAAGAAACTCTCCTTGAATACCATAGGCTTTTAGTTTGTGTTAAGGGGCCGTGTGGGAAACGTTAAAGAGCCTTGGCGGAGTCGAAGATGGTAGCATCTGAGATGAGGCAGTTGCCTCTGGTTTGAGTCAGACCATCCATGGAAATGAGCATTTGTTATGCATGACCGGTTAGAAAGGAAGCCATGCTGGATAGAAAGGAAAGATGGTTTGATAAGAAGTGATTGAGGATGGCACGTTTTAATAAGCGCTCCATTATTTTGCATGGAATGCTAGTAAGGCTGATTGGCCGATAGCTAGCCGGAGAGTGCCGGTCGCCGCTTTAAACATGGGAGAATGCCATTCTGGAGTGTCTATTTAGACAGCTTATAAAGGGGTTCTGCCAGACTAGCAGCTGCTTCCTTTGAGAACCCCTGGGATGGATCTCCCCTGCTAACACAAATTAGGAATTTGTAGGGAGAATGACCCATTTTCCCGGCGCCGTGTATTCAGACTATCAGACTCAGCCCATTCAGCAAAGCTACGTTGCGAACAAGAGCCTCAAAAAAATGTTACATTTCTTTACATCATTGCGTTCTGTTTCTTGATGTGCAATTTGCTAAAATGGTGGTCCGAATTTGTAATAGCCTGCTGGCGCTGCTTTGAAAGCCGTTTAATTGGTTGGTGGTAGGAGAACTATTTATTTTCTCTTCCCGACGGCCGAATAACTCGGCCACAACTAGTGGGTCAGATGAGGTTTCCCCGTCGACATTCGCAAAGAAAGAGCCGAAGGTTTATTCTTTCTTAGTCGTCGCATATGCTTGAAATAAGATTCTGTTATCGCGGTCTCTGGAGTGGACAATTACTTGTACGAGTTTGATGTGTTCACAGATTTCCGCCTACATGCACTTCCAACGATGTAGAACGAGCAAATATCCGCGAGATTCCCGTGAGCTTATGCTTTGCGAATAAATGGGGTTGATCATTTCGAAGACGACGTATTCTGTGCAGAAGAGGTGGCCGATAAGAGAACGATGCACAGTTTGTGCGGTACAAATAAGTCGTTCGCTTTTTCACCCGCGCGATGAAACGCGCAGTGGCTCTGGTCCACAGGAGTAATAATCGAGAGTAAGTGGAACTAAGTAGATTCTCAGGCCGTTAAACTCAGCCTGATTGAAATTTTTAATTGCGGACGAGGGAGCAATCACAGTTTGAAGTTGAATTGTTCAAAAGCAACCATACCAATCAGACTGCGCAAATAACAACATGCTTCTTCCCTCCCCATTCCAGGTTTCCGCGGCAGCCACTTACCTGGGCCAAGCGCAGGAAGCAACAACGGAAGAGAACAATGATTAATTGTAAGACGCTTGTTTTGCCGACTTGTACACATCTCTTTTTCCATCACGTTGTCGTGCTTCTGTTTTGCATGTGTTGCTGAATAAACGCTTCCTACGAATTCGTGTGCTCAATTGGGTGGTTGTGAATACGGCTTCCAACTCACCAGTTCTGTGACTAACTCTCGTACTATCCATTTCAGCACGTGGACGTTCTGTCCCTTGCACAGTGAATTACTATTGCTTACTACGGGAATGTACGATTGCTTGATGGAGCGTGCTGTTGTGTTGATAACCCCGTTTTTGTTTCTATTTGCTTAAGTCGTTTCTCGCGGATTGCTGAGCCTATGAGTCATGGTAGAGAACTCTATATGTAAATGAAATTGTGTTGGTATCAGAAAATAACTCAGATTTATAACCAGGTGAATAAGCGCCGGGAGGGTCCTCGAAAGATTTCGCATACGTTGTCCCAGGTGTGTGCGCGTAGCGGGAATGACGAAGCCAAGTAATAACGGGCGAGACCTGAATGTTACGAGGTACTATCGATTCATTTGAGTCACATGATTCAAATATCGAGTGTACAGGTGAAGTAGAGGAAGGTAAAAGTTGTGAAGAGCAATAAGAATTATATCGTATGAAATACTTCACAAAACGCTACGTACATTTACGAAAATTTGTGAGCCCGTTATTTCCATTTTCAAAAAATGGGCCAAAAGCAACGAAGTGAGTTGCACTATACGAACATGAGCTGCTATAAGAGTGGAGGCAATGAAATCGCCGTCAATGACGATTAAGAGTAAACAATGGATACAGGAAGTGCGATAGGAGAACAAGGTACAAAGACGGAAACTCACGCGGATGGCGGTTCCTGAGTGGGTGACGTCACGCTTGCCACGCCGTGTGGCTTGGTTCGAACGCTGTCTCGGCCGAACGTGCGCGTAATCAGGAGTGGCAAATGCGATAGACGCCAGAGATAACCGACCTATACACGCACGTGTGGTTAAGCGTACCAAGCAAGCAGACAGCACCTATCAAGTGGCAATGGAGACACTTAAACAACCATTGACAGGGTATGAGTTTATTGCAATCATGAAGCCCATATGCGGATGTGGATGCCGATAGTTGGTTAGATGGGCAGACTGATAATATGGCGGGGGTCCAATTATGTGTCCGATGTGTTATCATAGCAAAGATGGGACGTGCAAGCTCTGGACAGAGAACGTCGTGGCGTGCCGATTGACAACAAGGGCTGCCTCAGGGTAGACGTGAAGCGTGGAAACGAAGGTGCCAGGGTGATTAGTTGAAATAAGCGAACAACCTGTCTCTGCAAATCCTGATTACAGTGTGAACGCACGAATTAGGTCGCATGCACCTTGACCGATAACGAAGGTGAGATGAATTAAACAATAAACAAAGGTCATGAAATCATGAAGATTCCCAAACAGAACTCCGGACGTTTCACATGAATCCTGTAGATGAAGACGTCAACGAAAAGAAAGCTGGCAAGAAGAAATTGTTCGCTTTAACCATTGAACAGAGTTGTTGAGCAGCAAGTTGACATAGTTCTATAGTGGAGACAATGGTGCCTCATGTGGGTACAAGCGGGATCCATTGGAATAGCCTACGTTGGGGAAAAGCGCCAGGTTCGAACTGGGTGATTAAGCCAACAGCAATGCAAATGTCTCACACAAACCTGTACCCATGGAACGTGGGCGCGGTAAATGAGGCTGAGCGGAACGAAGTATAAACCAAAACAGTGATTCGTTCCTCCTCTAAGCTGCGGCTTATTCCGACTAAACCAAGTCGTGGTGGCACCAGACAACAAAACGTTAGCCAAATGCTACCAGTTGAAGCCTTGACAGTTGGACCGCGTATCAACCACTGTCGTTAGACCCATCCGATTGATTTGAATTATACAAACCGTACAGGATAGGCTAGGTCAACGGGTATCAGTTTTGATTGAAACAAATTCTGATCCGTGTACACTTCTATCGACCGTTTATACGGACTCATTCAAGTTGTGCCAAATGCAATATACACTGCGATAGTCGCACTTAGTGCGGTTCATCCAGTAAAATAGCCACATCAAACCGGACTAGAGCGGTGCAGCCGCGCCAGTCGGTATATCTTGCACCATACCACGCATCCGTTCTCAACAAAAATGTGCGAGATGATGGCATTTACTGCGCTGACCTCACTCACAGACGTATATTCCTTTACGTTAAACGAGACAAACAAACCAGTTGAAGACCCAACAACGAGCGCGCTGGAAGCGGTGTTTTATCTAGTCATGTATTGCAGGTGAATTGGTCATTCTTGTTTCCATACTGTGTGGTAAAAATTAGCTGAACGTTTCGCGGGAGAATTACCGGGAGGCCACTAGTCCTAGTTCGTTGAACGCCGACAGCCCTGGAGATCCTGCTTGGCTCCTCCGCGGTGTTCCAAATGTGGAAGCTGGTGTGTGAATGATTACGTTGAATTCATGAGTTCAGTTTGAGGTAGTTGGGAAATTGTCTGATTTAACGCGAACAATGATAAACAATGTCCTCACCATATATCACATGCTCTTCAATTTTCACGCGAGCGCATGCGAAGAGATGCGCTGGGCAATATTTTATGCCCATAAGCGTTTTCCACTGTCTCATCGAACTTATTTTTGTTCTTTTTATACGACATAAACTTGAATGGATTTGTTTGTCATTAAAGACTGTGCAGTTGTCATCCGCTTGTTTACAGCAAACAATGATTTCTCAGGTTCGAGTTGCTTAGTATCACTTCTCAGATGCAAATTGGATTCTTTGTTTTTGAGGTGTCTGTTTATTGTAAGCACATTCCAGGAGTTTTCAACAGTCATTTTTGTCAAACAGACTTGATTCTGTAATGAGACTTGAGCTTGATGTGTCATTTCTGAAAGTTGTTTGTCTTTATTGTTTGTGCGCTATCTCAACAGAAACGAGCCAGAGTCAAGAAATCAGCGGGAACTTACATTTCCAATTTCGTTGGAGGGAAGAATGTTAACCAATTCCAACCTGCCCTTGGACCAACGACCTTGATTATCGTCTAAGATGAGCGGTCCTACAAAAACGCATAAAACCCACCGGAGTGCAGAATTTGAGTGACCGTTTTTCTTTGGGAATGCAGTCTTCTTCGTTTCAAGCAACCTGTCCACTAATGTCAGCCAGCAATAACCGAGAAATCAGTTGGTATCCTTAGAAGTGCTAAATTTTCTTTTGTCATTACATTAGCATTCACTGTGATATTTCATCTGGTAACTCATTCTTCTTATTCAGTTGAACCTTCAATCATGTTCCGCCGGCCAGAAATTGTTCAACTCGTAATCTTCACTTTAGTGCTGTGTGGCGACTTGTAGGCCGTATATATCAACTCCGTGTGACTGTTTGTTTTTATCCGCACATTTTGTTGCGTGCAGTTGAAAATTTATTTACCGCTAGCTCCAGCACACTGCTTCGCGTAGAACCGGCCCCAAGTTTAACAAAACGAATTTGTGGGAAAGTTAAAAACCGCTATGTAGCGTACACCGCCTGCAGTTTCTCTTTAACTACTCCACCCTTTTACAGTAATAAATTGGCAGGCGCGATAAATGTCATGCTATGGAATTAACCAAAAAATCCATAGTAGAGAGCCAGTAAACGGACAGTTCTCGGTTAACTTGGAATGCGGCTCAAGCTCGGTCATAAGTTTCATGAGGTTCGCCGTAGAGAAGTTTACAAGTATTGGGTAAGCTGTCATCAATTAGAAATACGCGACAGTACGGTACAACCAGATATAGACACGACGTTGGTTCCCAGGGAGGTACGAGTTGAATTCAAGACAGGTTATACTACTAAATAAGATATTATTAAAAACAATTAGGCAGTGTTTGGCGTGCAGTATGAACTAAACAGATGAGCAAGATAATAAGTCTCGAATGAGCATTCAATTGTAAAATGGCATTACAATCAAAAGGATATATGTTTCAGATAAAGTGTAATTTGTGATCTCGGATAAAGCTAGATGATATAATCAGAGTTGAATATGGAAAACGACTGCGGGGTCACACTATGGCTGCAAGATTGGCGAGCTTAATACTAACAAGCAAATGAATGGAAACGAATCAAGACCAAGGGTCGTGCACAGTTGCGGACAGAACTTATGGGAATATGAACCTATAGTAAACCTTGTTTGAAGAGCTGCCATCCATACAAACTTTTAACGGGAGACCTGAGAAAGAAAGGCATAAACAGGCATAGACCTCGAGACAGTATTTTATGCAGAAACGCACAACATCTGAGGACCGCAACGCAGAGAATCAGGCACGTTCCGAGATCCCTTTCTCTCGCACTCTCTAATCGCGCCAACAATTAAGGGAAGAAGATGGACCTTGTTCAAAGAGCTAATTTTCCTGGGTTTCCGGAGCATAATGACGGTTTTAGAGGCAGCTGTATTCTGGTTTTAAGAGTCCACCCAATGGACCAATCAGTGGCGATTGCGAATTCTCGAATTTCAAAAAATCTGGCATGCATTCAAATCCCCAAAAATGAAAATCCATTTTCCTTGGCAACTGAGGCAAATTCTCAGGGGAAAATTGCGTTTACCCGACGCTCCAATATGCCGACGATCTGAAAATCTGGAATGCCACTGATCCCAGTGCACTACAGATTGATCTTGACGCGATTAAGCGCTGGTCGGACGATTGGAGTCTCCCACTAAATGACAATAAATGCGCACACATGTCACTCGGTGGAGACTCTGGCAATGCCTTCGTGATTCATAGTGCATTCGGCACAGTAGATATCATGAAAATCGATCTGAAGAAAGATCTGGGCATCTGGTTGTCGTCTAACTTATCTTTCGCCGTATCACCATGAGATGGCGGCAAAAAGGGATTTGCCGCTCTTCAGGATGATTAAGCGCACTTTCCCCCGCATAGACAAGAGAGCGTTTCAAACGCTTACGGGGTTTATATAAGACCGCTCCTCGAGTATGCCTAATCAGGTCGTGTATACCGGCCTGAAGAAAGACATATTAGCTGTTGAGCGTGTCCAGCGCGCGGCTACCAAACTAGTCACGGGCTTGAGAAATGTCGCATACGAGTCTCGACTTGAAATTCCTTGATCTACATCCACTTAAATTTCGGTGACTCCGCGGTGATTCAATTCTCACACACTTCTTTAGGGTAGGTCTCGTTGAACAGTTCTTCATCATAGCGAATGATGACGGCCGGCGAGGACATAACAGGAAGCTTTTCAAGCTTCGTCCTCGGACCTTCCTTAGGCAGCAGTTCTTTTCTTACAGGGTTATTAACCTTTGGAACAGTCTTCCGTCTGAGGTCGTTAGCAGCACTTCTAGAGATCGCTTTAAAGCATTGCTTGATTCTCATTTACCAAAACCCATTATGCAAGTAATCTTACTGTGTTCTTTGTATTTACTGTAATCTCCCGAGAGCGGTGCTACACTGTTTTCAATGATTGCCTTTCAGATCAACAGACGCCCGCTTGACACTGAGCAAGAAAAACCGACTGGATCCGGGAACCTTGGGCCTCTGCCTCGAACCCGTGTATCAATCGCTGAATCGCTGAATCGCTGAATTTCATGAATTCTCATGAGGGCTACCGGGTGAAAGCTAAGGAGTTCAAGCTGGGTAATGCCATCAGCCCACAACAATTTCACAGCTACCAACGATGCACGCATTTTCATCCTCCCGTCTAAGCGATGTGAAACGGAATTCAAGTGTAAGATCAATAGGGTTTGTTTTTTAGAACCTTTGCTTTCAGGAACCATGACTCAGTGGTTTAAACAGATAGATAGAAACAACGATCAAAATTCAAAATGAGATATCATTAACAGCAAGTAAAGATGAAAAATCGCTTTACCTAAACCAATGAGAAGTGGAGTACCGGGGAAGCTCACTCAAACTAAGCTGGCGGAACAGATCCGTGAAGGGCAACGGCCAACACCCATCTAGCTTTCTTTTGAACTCTGTCTTACTATCGGAGGATAATAAACTCTGCGGTAGCACATTTCAACAACCGGTGACTCGACATGCGAAGAAATTAGCCCTTATGTATGTAATAACCGTCTTCTTCGTCAACTGGAGACTGTGGTCTTGGAGGTGTGAGCTCGTATGCAGGCAGAACAGAGGATGGGTTTCAGTTGCGACTATTCCCTGGTGCATGTTGGAGATTTCGCATGTCTCCTTCGAACCCAATTCTTGCGAAAAACGACAGGTGATGTTTCCTTCGCCTATCTTCATACGATTCATCTGGCATCCCCTCAAGCAGCCTCGTAAAACTCCGCTGAAGTTTCTCAGCAACCTTTTTATCTTTCACCGTACGCGGGCTGCACCCGGCACATAGTATTCCAGCTGCGACCTCACATAAGCTTTATAAAGCTGCACTAACACCTCCAATATCCTTGGCGTGAACGTTTTCTGTATCATTTTGAAGTCTCCTCTAACAATGTTTGAAAATTTTGTAGTTCCCCTCTATGAGTACTTCCAAGTCTTTGGTTGTTTCGCCCCGCTCAGCTTCCGCTTCTCCCCCTCCTTGACAAAAACCTGACTAAGCCTGGCTGTTTCCTATCGAGCAACTGATCACGCTTGTCTACATTCAGAGGTACGTGCAATTCAGTGGACCACTTCTGAACATTATTCACAGCCCGCTACATGTTCATGTTGTCAACATTATTTGCAGTCTTCACTCCACCAGCGAAGATGTAGCAGGGACACTTTATATTTTTGGGGAGATGATTGATGAACAGTAAAAATAGTAGTGGTACTAGCGCTGATCACTGAGTTGCCCAATAGCCACCGCACCTTCCTTGGACTTTTTCCCACCTATTTCTACACAGTAGGCGCGACTTCTGAAGAAGTCCTGCATCCATCGAAGCAATCTTGGAGGAAGACCATAGGTCCCTGATTTTAAGATTAACAATCGGCGGTTTAGTAAATCGAACGCATTCCTGCAGTCCAAGTAACAAACCTCAACTTCCCCCCTATCCAACCTCTCCGTGATCTCACCAACGAAGAAAATAAGGTTCGTGCGACAAGATCTATGCCTCACAAATCCATATTGGTCTGCAAAATGAGGACTACTTTAATTAGGGTGCCTCACCATCCTATTCTTAATAACTTCTTACAGTAGTTTTAGGACAACCGATGTGAGACTTACTGGTCGGTGTTTGCTCACCATGCGTTTCTAACCTCCATATGGATGGGCATAACCCGTGCCTTCCTCAAGCCATCTGGGATGTCAGCCTTCTGGGGAGTAAGATCAAACAATATAGTGATAGACACCTGTGAACTATCACTAAGAGGTCTTAGTATTCTTGAATAGATACACTCCGGCCCCAATTCTGAGATTGAGATTACAATGAGTTCGGTCAGCGAGCGCGATTGGGAAATGATGCGGGGAACCGAAACCTGTACAGTCAGTCTATGTGTTAACTTGTCGATCATCAGGAAATGTTATCGGTTAATGATTGCACGTTCGAATTAGAATTTGTGGTTAGTGACATAAACGTCTGGACTTACATACCGACTGGATATGATCCACTTTGCCACAGCCGAAACACTGTCTGTTTCCGTGAACACGAATATCGGGAATGATAGCAATCACAAGATGCGCACTTCAGAGATTTTTGTAGAGTTTAGTTCGCAACACTTACCTTAAAAAACTGAACGAATGTTATGTGCGCACGGGGTTCAGTACGCCGTCGTGACTGCGTTATCTTGTTTCGGCCTTGGAATGTTGCCTGCAGAATGATTGCACGAAACGACTTCAGTAGTCTTCCCAACATGTTTTACGTCCTCATACTTCTCACACACTTACAAGAGGAAATCGTGAATCGATTGAGATTCTGACCGAATTAGCACATTGAACTTGGCTCTTTCAACTGCCACAAAATTCACCGGTTTGAAGTGTTGGAGGAGTATTTTCTTTAGCGTGGGATAGGAACAATTGATTCGTGACTCCGAAAAAGCCAAGATTTGTCAAGGACATGACCGTTCACGCTGATGAAATGCGAAGAGAATGCAACCTTTTTTGCAAGTCCAAATCAGTTTTTATGGGGCAACAAATGCCTGATCTCTACAACTAATCTTTTACTTCTCGAGCATATGAATTAGTGGACAATATCTCCATTTCAGTAATCAATTGTGAATAGTGCAAAAGCGCGACTCAAGATGATGTGATTAGATTTAAACGTATGGAAATCGCAAAACAAAATAAGGCACAACAACGGAAATTTTTCCGCCGAATCGTGCGGACCAATCGTACTGGATGATAGAATAGTAAAACAATTGTATATCCGGTATAGCATTTTGTGAAGTATTTTGCGCTTTATAATTTTAGTTGTTCAAAGTTCATTGCTTCCTCCACTTTACACGTACACTCGATGTGAATCAAACTGATTAATAATCAATTACACAACTTTCACCCCACTGGATGCGAGCCCTGCGTTCTCTCTGCGTTTCGTGTCGATTGTATGCTGATTTCTGAAGAGTTAAAGGCTAACGGAATCAATCATTTATTTCAGCAACATTTCCGAATTCATCTGTCGTCGGAATTATCTCCGTTGTGGCCTCAAAATTACTTGGGAGCAACACGACAGATAGTATCCATTGGAAACCTTCATTCGGTGTAGTGGAACTCTAAGCCAACGCACCTTTACAAATTATTGTGAGTCAGTTGCCTTCATTTTCATCACATTTTGACCTCGTATTCACACTTAAGTTTTATATTGTGTTTAGATCAACCACACGGGAGGCAAAGCATGTCGGTCGTGTTCATCGCACTTCTCGATCATGAAGAATTATTGGTTATTTATAAAAAATGATAACGTTCATTTGCGTCTTCCCGAATTGCGCATGCTGTTACTTCGAAGCGAACAACAGAGCTTCTGCGATTATTCATGTGGTGGATTCTTACTGCAAAAATAGAACACCCTGTAACTGGTTGTTATTACCTCAGCCTACTGTGCACGAAAGCGAATTACTTATACAAAGGGCAGATGAGGAATAACGCTAATAAACTCCCTTCGGGTTGGCCCCCTAACTGCGAACGACAAGGACCAATGAAAACACAGATAAAGCGGACACCGGATGGGCGACGTATTTACTCAGGAGACACTTAGTAAATTTGCCCGAAATGTTCTTTCTTACCCACAGAAAAGAGGCCTGAAATTGTATTGAGTCTAAATTATTTAGAGTTGGTCCGCAAATTTAGTGAAACCAACACCATTGAAATGAATGCCATCGAACACCCATTAATGACTTTCGATGAGTGTGTCCTTTGGAACACTCAAAGATCAATCAGGGAACGGCTGAGTGTTAATATGTGCTATCGGGTCACATTACTGGCTTCGGCCGAGGAGACTGTCCAATTTTAGTAGCTTCTATACCCAACTCTAAATAATTTAGACTCAATACAATTTCAGGTTTTTTTTTCTGTGAGTAAGAAAGAGCATTTCGGGCAAATTTACCAAGTGTCTCCTGAGTA
>LOND01009193.1:2072-14511 GCA_014220965.1 Paragonimus kellicotti | reverse complement strand
CTCGGATGGCATTTATAACTATCGATTTGAGTGATCATTAAGACTCCAAATAAGCCGGCCACACCGAGCTACTTTACTCAAGAGAATAGTCACTTACCATCCATGTATTTTGACCATGTCGTTGCTTGACCCCTCCGTGGTTTCATTCAATTGCTAGCGGTCTCAGTAAAGTAGGCTCGGCAAAGACGAATCCCAGGTGGCATGCGGAGCACCTTCAACACTACGATTACATGGGGGACTGCCAACCTGATCAGGTTTAGGCAAGAGGGAAATAAGGGTTATTCGAAATCGATTGGCAATCCGAATTATAACCGCTATTTAATCTGGGCTCAGATGCAAATTGGGAGAGACAGTTTGATGAAGAAGCCTGTATTTTGTGAATGTCATTCAGTTAGTTACCATTTTAGGAAACCGCAGAAATATTTGAAGCATAGCTTGATTTTTCTCTCTGCCGATTAAGAGTTCGTTAGTTCATACTGCCTCTGCGTCGGTAATTCCAGGCATTTACTTTCCAAAACAAAGTAACTGTTATCTTCACTGCGCTCACATTTGTAAAAGGTCAACAGTACGACTAGTTGAAAGCGATCACTCTATTGGAATGCATGTAAACATTAGTACCACAATGATCTTTCAATCATTCCTTCATGACGGTCTTCAACCTGACCAAGCGATACTGCGGCCCAACGTAACAATAACAAGAAATAGCCCAGAAGAACGAAAGAATGGACTAAATAAGGCTTGACAGAACAGTTAGCAACTTTGTGGAATCAGACACACCATTGACTGTGGCATGGTGTCATTCAGGTAGTGTTTTTAATCAATGCTAGATGCAAAACCGATCGGACGACACCTGTCCACTTTGTTCATTGTGCCCGTGCCGTTGCTTGGATACTTTGTGGTGTTGTTTAACTGTTGGTGGTCACTTTAAGTAAGATTCGATGCAGAAAACTCTGATTTGACATATGGCCTGACCATAAAAGTCTGTGTACTTTTGTTTTTCGGTCAGTCCCTCAAGAATCCCGGGTTTTCCAAAGTACGCGCTGGCTAGCGGCCGCATTACTCATGCAATCATTTCAGTCAGTAAGCTGGTCGATAAGGTGGCTAAACATAATAGGTCTATTGATGAATTCGTCGCGAACAGGCCAACGTTTCCAGTGTAGATCAAGGCAGATTGGACATACTTATTTTGTAACCTTCTTCTCAGCGGCAACTGGACGCTGTCTTCGTGCCAGGGATGACGCGCTTTGACGAAGGTCGTTTATATCTCAGCAGCAATAGTACAAGCTGAGATGATGTTACCCCATTATGGGAAGCGGTCTGTGGTCTACAGCTGACTGCCTGTAATGGAAAAAACGGGGTTGGAATGTCTTGTCTAAATGTAATACTTTATACTTTGAAGGCGAGATGGGCATTCCATACAAATCACCCCGGTTAGTTACCCTTTCCACCACGGCAAGTTTACCTTCGGCAGAGATGTTGAGTAGAACGACATCTTCCGCGTGCTCAGTGTTACCTTCATCTGTCACGCGACACGGTACACCCTCACAACCGACCGCCGAAACAGAGACTCACGGAGTCTGCGACAGTCATGCTTGCGTGGGACTAGCCCTGAGCGTATCTGATGTGGCGATGGATTTCCAAGTCCACGCTGATCTGTCTCGTTGTGTAGAGCAGATGTGTGATTCGAAAACACAAGCTGTACGTAACAAGAACTGGTTTTCGGACATAAAATTGTGGTCTAATTGGCTGCCAGTAATAAACATGTGAGCAAAGCCCGTACACATTGTTAAGGCGAACAGGAACCACATGACACTATTCGGTCCGGTTGAAGGGATAGGAGGACAACGGTAATGTGAGCTTATGTACATGTTCATTGGTGAGAATAAAAGTTATGCCCTTTCGGTTTTGCATATAGCGTCAACGTTCCATATATCAGTACGTGTTAATAAGTGCTAACTTGAATATATGTCCCCCATCAACTTCAGGAACCACAATCGGACTACTGGCACAATATCTGTACCACGCTGGGACTGCCATGGAGCCAACGCTGGACAGACTGTACTGTTAACGAATTGCTACAGCACGGTTTATTGGAACAGACCGCCTCTATACTTGAACACTGGAACACTGCAGTCCGATTCGTGGAAACGAAACAGGCCGTGAAATTGATCGATCAGGAATGGCAATCATTGGAAGTCTATCTGATTCCACTAGGCCACCGATTGCTGTCATCGGATACCGGAGACGGTGAAGAAATTAAAAATGTTGGTTTGGAGTGGTTTGATTTCCGTCTCCCTCGTCATTACATGTTTCAAATAACTGCAGCGTTTTTTTTGTAAATAAGCTGAACGTCTAGTTTTTTGCAACCTCATACTAAATGAATATAGCTTAAAATATTAACAACGCAGCGAATATTTTAACAGTCAGTTTTTCTCGGTTCCGACAACGTTAATGACAGTCTACTGCTTCCGAACCGTAACTAGAGCGAATGTGAGAGAATGTACTATGCGTTATGCTACTGATAGTTATTTACTAAGTTCACGATTAAGTCACAGCAGGTCAGAACTATAAAATTTATGGGGCTTGCAACGTTTCGACTCTGATCACTCACCCCCGGTCCAGTAACTGTGTCTGTATCTAGCCCACAAATACACGTGTGTCTAACATTTGAGCTCTTCACGTTGTGACCTCAGCTGACCTATAAACTCGTCCATTCTGTTGGCAATGGTTTTACATGTGACTCACACCATTTGCTGACAGCTTTTTGTGAAGTATGCGCAGATTTTTTCTGATTTAAATCATTTGGTAAACGCTGTCCAGGTGAGTCGAAAAGTCTCAAAATCTACCATTCTTTTTGATTATAACTAATTTGGGTCTCTCCAAGGACTTTCTCATTAATGTCGGTAAGTTTCCGTATTTCTTGTATATTCAAGTTGTCAACAGTGTTGTGAAAGACGTATATCTCCCAAAAATTGGTTAATTTGTGGAAAAAGAACGCAGTAGAACTGTAACAACAGATCAGAAAGCAAAGCATATGTGAAGCATTTCCTGGTGTTCGGTCTTGCAGAATGATAACATGCAGCATCCACTAACAAAAGCGAAATTCACGTCCAATGCTTCTGTTCGAAATCGGCTGGCCGGAAAGTCTATCCAAATGTGAAGGCCGTGATCAAATGTGGTTGATGTTCAACGTGAACTAAAAATAGTTGTCAAGTCCGGATTGCGTGAACGCTGCTACAGTGTGAATCTAGTGACATCTTAGGCACACTGACGAGATGCAGCGTAACTTGTTCTATCGATGACAGACCACAGTAATTTAAGTGTGTGGACAAGAATTCCACACACATAGATTAGGATTTCGCGGTCGGATTCTGATAACCTTCGTAGCTGTCAGGGTACGAAATTTCACACTTCTCGTGTGAACACGTATGTTGTGTGTCGGAGGCTATACCAGTCACCACATGGTCAGACAGTGTTCTTAATCGTACATGAGTTGACCTTTTCTGATTGGCTTAGAGCGATGTGTTGTTCTCGCTCTGGCTTGACATGTGGTCGAGTGCATGATGCACGCGATGTTGGCATTCGGACATACACTGATCTGGAGCTCAGGCGTTCTTTGTTCTTCCTGTTCCCTGGGCTGGTTAGGAATACATTATCGTGATGGACCGGCCTAAATGTGAGCTCCATATTGACTCTGTGACTCGAATCGACTAAGTGGGAGAAATTGCACTGCTGAACATTCGTTGCTGTCCAGTGTGTTATATACGAACTGTATGTATAAGGACTTTTGAAGTTCAGTAGTGTGAATGTCCGACTCAACCGTATCCTTCCAAAGTGTTTACCTCTGTATATTCTATCTCTTCTGTTTCCTGACCGTTAATTGGACCTTGACCCAGATGTTTTCGTTTTGTCGCGTCAATTTGATAGTTGTGCGAATAACCAGTTGTCGGTTATTGTAGTTTGCTTGAGTGGTGCGTGTATCATCTTTTTGGAGCCCAGCTCGTTCCAAACTTCTCCGCAGATGGTCGTACAGTATGTGCATATTTTCTCTACCGTCGGTGTCAAAACTTATACGGATTCCTTGGTCTCATTAGCTGACTCATCTCATAGGAAACTGAAGTTAACTATGAAAGTAGAACATGACGGAGGACTAGCTTTTCTGATGTTGAGCTATTCAAGCGTGCAGATGAATCCGTTCATCGAAGCATACATAGGAAGTGGGTATGCAGTGGGCAGTATGCTTATTTCCACAGGTTGGTATCAATGAGGTAGAAACGGAACTTGAATTTGTGGAACTTCTACCGATGACATGTCAAACGAATCGTTCTAATGGATATCGCGATAAGTTCATATGCCCTCGGAACCGTGAATACTCCGTTAAGTGTAAAATGGTCTATATGAAACTCCGGTACCAAGTGGAAGTATCGAGTGTATCGCTGAACAGAAAGCTCGACATGACTATGAGGATGACTTCTTAGGCTGCATAGTTGAAGCTCTCAATTATCTGTAAGCCAACCGTATGCCTTCAGCCCCAAGACCAAGTACCTAATAGTGTTAGTTTCGTTTGAATTTACATATTCTCTGCAGGGGGTGAGCATGGCCAAACAACAAGGCAGTTGTCAAAAAGAATGTAAGAAGCACCAGACTCGAGTTTTGTTCCATTAGAGCTCATCAGTAGTGCATATCCTTGCCATGAGGCAACCGTGTTGACCACTGCGCCATTGACCTCACATTAGGCACGACCGAATTATCATATGTGAACGCTCAACCACTTTCGCTTGTGAGTAATGATCAGGTTGCCCGATCGTCTCGAGAGGAGACACAGTTACTGTCTGTTAACTCCAATCGATGACCCCTCGACTAGGACTTCTCTCCAAGTTGAAATCACAGAAATCATTGACTTGTTGAGCGGTATTTTGATTACTGATGAGTAGTAAGGGATGTCGATCAGTAGTGCTGTGGTCAGCACGGTTGCCTCATGAAAGTGTGGCCGGAGTTCTAGTCCGGCCGTGGCAAGGATACTGACGAGCTCTAATGAGAGCGAAACTCGAGTCTAGTGCTTCTTTCGAAAGGGGCCGACTGGAAAGTCTATGGGAATGCGACAGCTGCGATCAATTGTGGGTGATGTTCAATCCGTATGAGATTATAGAAACACCATCCCGCTGGGTTGGTGACCGGACAGCAATGAAAGATTTTAACGCATTTTGATTAACTCGGTTGATTCAGATCATAGAACCAATGTGGTACGATTCTTTTTTGTGAAGAATTTTACTCACTTCAAAAACGTATCAAAGCTGATTTTCACAGTACAACATAATTCATCATCATTATCTTTCTTCAGAACCAAACTTAGTTGAAGTCAATGCAAGTTCTCACTCTATTTGCTTAACAATGAAAAATCAACATTATTTTGCTGACGACTTTGTGAAACTGAATCTCGATTTTAATTAGTTCTCTCCCTGAACCGTAATTAAGACGGAAGAACGGACAACTATTAGGTCAAGATGAAACTTCGATAGATAGTTTAATGTTGACAGCCAAACTCAAAAAGTCGTAGGATACTGGACGTTCTATGGGCTGACATACGACGGATGAGCGAGGTTGATAAACACCCGATGGATGAATCTACTAGAATACGGAATAGCCCTAAATGTGGAGGAAGAGAACAATCATAATGAACTTTGTGTGTTAGTGAATCGTAAGTACATGATGCTAATGAAACGTGATAACCCACTGGTTGAGTGTTGTTGAATGTCGCTGCAAACTAAAAAGATCATGTATCTCAGCAGTGATTGACAAACGTTTACATAAAAGTCAGCAAAACAGTGAACAAGCAGAAGAAAGTAATGCATGCTTACACGGACTTTAACATGGGGTTTTCATGAGTTGATAACTTTATATAATGTGCTTTTCTGTTTCTGCTTACGCAATGTTTACACTGAGTGATCTCACCGGCTTTCATTAGTAAAATGTTGGTTGGGTACATATAGCCAGAGCTCACCTACTTGGGGAACTAAAAACCTATTAACAATGCGGCTTCGTTTCTTATCATTACTGTGTTGGTCAAATGTATGAAGTTACGTCGATTTTTGCCGTTTAGTGACAAGTCTGCACGACAACCAGTATCACTTTTTAATAGTCTCAGTGGAAAATGCATATATCGAAGGTTTTATAGGCTATTCGTCATATTAATTTTTCTGAAAATTTCAAATGAATAGGCTAGGAAAATGGCAAGCTTCAAACCACAGACTCCCCACAGCGCACAGATTAGACTGACGCAAATTTGCTTGCAAAATAAGCTGATTTCTCGTACGTTGTCAATTCAAAATAACTGGCTCAAGTGTATTGGTAAGCTCATACGTCATTGGAGAAAAATCAGTTATTCCAGTTTTCTCTGATTTTACGTGGAGCAACAAAAAGGAGAAATCACAGAGAAGGAAACCACTCGAACTCATACGTGAAGCGTGCTATAATCTTTTGAAGTGATAACGTTTTTTTACAACGACCTTTTTAGAACAGTCTTTTGTAGTCAGATGGATATTGCACACGTTTGGACGATGCTCCATGTGATTAAGTGATTAGGCCAAGCATTTTTGGTATGTTTCGAAACGGATTATTGTGATATAGGAAAGTTGTGACCCCGTTATCCATCGGTTCCTAAGTTGAGCTACCAATGGGGAACAAATTGTTCCCTAACACATTCCTGAATATGCGGTTTGTTTGAATGGAACCTCTGGTCGTTCAGTGTCAGTGCAGGCTTTTCGGTTGTTGCTAGATCTTTTTACTCGCTTTAGGCATGTGGTCAGCCAGTGGTAGTGTAGTGAGGACGGGCGATCGCTCTATACTACTCACACCACTACTCAGTAGTGGAGCCCGAACATTGAATTGGATACTGAAGTAGCCGTGGGAAAAAAGCACGAAGAAACATTGGAGTGCAGCCTGGCGTGAAATGGTTCTCTATACATACAGGAACTGGGCACTGACAACCGTAGCAACCATGACGTCCTCTGGATCAGTATTATATACAAATGAGCG
This sequence comes from Paragonimus kellicotti, assembly GCA_014220965.1. NCBI lineage: Eukaryota > Metazoa > Platyhelminthes > Trematoda > Plagiorchiida > Troglotrematidae > Paragonimus > Paragonimus kellicotti. Next base: position 7,476 of record LOND01009193.1, on the reverse strand, counting down.
TGTTTGTTCGTTGGGTTGAAACGCACACTCCATGTTGGTTTTCCGAACATGTATACCCCGCGTCATCCGGGTTCTTGGCTCACAACAGTGGTTTCAGCCTGTAGTCACTGCTGTTTAGCCGGTTCACACAATTTCAGTCAGTACTGACCATCGCATGAAACTCGGGCATATCAGCTCTACGTTCAGTTTGCACCGTGGGACGATTGACGAAAGAACATACGCAGAGTTGAACGGGCTAACGCACCCGTATAGGGCATGCGCTAATGTGTTACTTTGCTTTACAAACCTTTCTAGTCATAGACAGTGTTGTCGGCATTTTACCGGACTGTTAATTGAGATATGGGACTTACATTCTGAGTATCGTAATCACCTAATTACAATCAAACATTTAAACACTGATCGGTTGGTTCAATGAATTCTTCTGCCCCAATTTCAGGCAGACGTCCTGACCACGGGATTACCTGTTGCAGTGGACGGAGCTATTCAGTTTTTGATAGAATCAGATAAACTAAACTGCATTCACACATGATTGTGATTGAGAGTTTGAACATGACCATTCGGTCATGCCTATTGTGAGGTTGCTGGCGTTGTGGTTAACACGCTAGTCTCACAAGCACGAGGGTCAGAGTGCAAACTCCGATCCAGACAAGGATATGCACTACTGATGAGTTCTAATAAGAACTCGGGTCAGGTGTTTCCTTTCGAGGTGAGACAGTCGAAGAAAGCCTCTGAATGCCAGGACTGAAATCAAATGCTGGCGGTGTACAATATGCAACAAATTATTGGGCGCTAGAAAACTATGCACAGTCAGGTTACACACCCCGATGTTAATCCTATGTTCAGGATCAATGGCAAAATGTCCGCCTTTTGGGCAGCAACCAGATAAAAATTATGCAAACCAAATGAAACTACTGACCATGAACTAAAATACCATGGCAGCGGTCAAGAAACGATTAGCAAATGATACGAAACAGCGGGCCATGAGCTAAATTTGAGCAGCAGATGATAATTCACGACGATAGAACCCATATTGTTTGTCAGATCTGTTCAAACTGCTCACAGTTAATCTAGCCGGTTTCTTTCGACATGCTTTGCTTGGGTGTTACTGACGATCACTAGACGCCGTACACTCACCCATTCCCGCGTCCGTGCAATGCTCAGTCTGCGTGGAAATTGTAGATAGCGTGGACACCACCTAGGGTTGGTCCCGTTCACATGTATTGTTCTGTTACATCTAATCTTGAGTGTCATCGTGTAAAGTCCTCACCAGTAGACTGTACAATGTCAAGCTCGTCTAGGACACTTACCGTAGTAACTTCGTTAAGGCGTCACCGCTATGACGCGCACTCAAAATGAACTTTTCCAAAAAGAGAATGTCTGTGTTCCGGACGTGGCAGGCTCGCCCACCTTAATCAATCGCGGTGATTACACGGTGACCCAGTATTCAGAGAGGTTCGACTGTCATGGCTAACCGATGGGTCGTTGGGCAGACCAACAGCAGCTTGTATCACGTTAGAATCTTACGCTGCACATGATCACGAACTCAGTATGTCTTTGTGCCGAATAGCACGGGCGCAAATGAAAACTAGGATTACCAGCCCACAGTCACCAGCCATTCGAACAACACCCTAAACATGATTTACCAGTAATTCGACGAAATGGCTGTCCTTCACCAGCATATTTTTTTATCGCCAAAAGTTCCTCCGGGAACAAACTGCATTTTTTTCAAAGAATCGCGGCAGTTCATCCACTTTACTAGCCACGAGACTCGTCTTCTCCGTCCAGCGAGTGTTGACCAGTAAAAACATACCAAATACACCTACATAATCTTCTAAACTAATCAACGTCCTGAGGCAGACTGCACCGTTTGCGCAGTTCATTCAAATGTACTCCATAGCCAGCGCCGTTCTAGGAATGTATCACACTTGAGAAGAAACATGGCACACAACTCTCGAATGAGTTCTGTACGAATTCCAACTCCGAATTTGACTATAATCTACTGTGGAACAATGTGAAGCGGCCTACAAAAAAGAAGTGATATACAGAAAACCAGATATCTTCGAGTAAACTAACCAATGAAATCTGCCATATTCCAGGAGGACAATAGACAAAAATACGTACACAATTATGACACTCTTCACTTAAAAGCCTTATGTAGTTAACAGATGAAAAACCCACAACAGTCCGATTGTTAAACAGGAAATATATATGGTTATTTCTCACAATAAAGTTGTGGCAGTTAGTTAACGGACAGATGATCTTGTTTCTCACATAGAAATACGTCTTACTAGTATTTCTGTTAAAAGACGTCAAATATTGTGCGTTGTTTGGAACTGAACAAGTTTCTCAAAAACGCACAATACCAACCTCACTTGCGAAGGGTCTAAACGACCCGTTATATACTGATGGAATTCGCACTGATATTTGAAGGTTGTTCACAGTTCTAGATAAATATAAGTTTGACTATACAGGAACACAGATCAGAGCAGAACTTTTTTAAAGATGGCTGACTTCCCGATACTTTCTCCTTACAGGAAGTAGGAAATTCGGCAACAGGAAGTATTTCAACACCCTGGATTTTGCTCGATGTACCGACAATTCTGGAGAAATTAGCCGAACTAGCAACCAGACAACAGGTTCTTCTGCAATCGCATTATCTTCCGATACAAACAACGAGGCAAATGATCTCAAAAACTGCTTGCACGAGAATCTCCAGTTTGCCCCACCTTTGGACTGTACCAGCAATACGAGCAAGTACTTCAACGGTTTCTGACAGTTCAAGATCAGGTAAGTCGAAATGCGATTGTACACATCCTAATGATGATGATAAACACTGTCGGTCGATGTACAGCTTGATGAGTATTAATTAGGTTAAATTAAAAACAACATTATTGTGTGCTGATGTACTTGACTCTGTTCAGGCACAGTGATCAATATTATTTGGTTCGCAAAAGTCAGCCAAAAGTGATCATCTATTCGGTCTTCATTACGAGTAGTCGGAGCAATTCCCAAATGGTATTACTTTCAGTTGGTTGAATTGATAATGCATCGTAAATTTGTTCTGAAGGTAGACATGAACTCCATTGCTTTGGGACACCTACCCCAGTTTAGAAGCCACAAGAAGGTTTTCCTGGTGATTTGCTCGATCAGGCCAAACAGGAACTCATACTGGAAGGATTTTCGGGACAGGTGCCAACTAGACAACACTAGTCTTTGTCAACGACATTTTTGTAGTGTGGAGTTCAATGAAGTGGACTCTTCATTCAGTTCACTCTCCGCCGATTATAGCCTGACATTTTCTAGCTGGTATTTTAGTCAAGAACAAAGATAATACAGTTTGTTTTTAGGCAAATTTTGAACCTTGTCCATTTTCTTCCGCTTGACAAGATATGCCTATCAAATCAACTCAATCAGACTCAGTTAATTAGTCTGTGTTGATACATCAAAGTAATGTTTTCGTCTGTGCTGTGCACCTCGTTGTGTCATTGCGATTCACTCGGTAAACCACAAGCAGAAACGCTCAGAAGGACATTGACAACGCTTGTTCGATGCCTGCACTTGTGTGGCTGTGTCACGCAAGATGAACTACATTCCCTTTAACCCAACATGTGAGCTTCATTCATACTGATACATCCAACAAGTTAACGAACGAACGTCGTGATTATCCAAACAGTTTGATTGGTTCACTCCGCTCGTACAGAAACCCTCGCATCACAGAGCTTATTTGCTCGTCAGGTTCGAGTTAAGGCACGGACTCATCTGATACTCTCCCTTCTAAGAACACTATGCAATGGAAGTTCTACCAACGGCTTAGCACTGACAAACATCCCTCAATTACTGTTGTATTTGCTGAGGCTTGCTTAGTAAGTTTGCAGTTCTATGTTTGGCGCGATCTCGAACGTTGAATTCATTAAAGCATTTTTCGTTCGTTTGCAAAAAGTCGGTTCTGGATTTGCTTTTATCACGCCTGTTGCTGCAAGCAGTGGAAAATTGTGATGAATCCTTTACCTGGTTGCACGCACATAATGTATCTATTCTAATCTTTTTTTAGTAACTATTATTTACTTGCTTTTGATCGGATCAGACAGGTGACCGGTTGCTAGGTATGTGTCCGGCACTCAATGATGTCAGGTCCTTCAAGTTTTCTACAATTAACTGGTTGGTTGTTGGCTTCGCAGATGATATTCACTTAGGAATATGCTTCGCCATATGTTGGTGCAAACATCAATCCTTTCTGTTGTTGTAGACGCCGTTTCAACTACAACTGAACCGGTAGACTGGCCAGGTTTGTCTGCACAGACACTGACGTAATCAGTCTCTTTGCCACGGACTTTGATTGCATCATCGGTGTGCAAAATATTGAAACCAATTGGTTGATCCGTTCGGTTGTTGTTGTTGTTGTTGCTGTTGTTATTATTATATTTGCTGTGTATCGGATTTGCTGGTTTTGCATTAGTAACTGGTGTGAATAAATCGAAATGTTAACATCTCGCGACGTAAATATTCTCTCTGTTTTGACCAGGTAATAGGCCTGTGCTAGCCCGTACGTCACACTCTCTGGACATACCTGTTGTGGTTTAAAACGTAGTCAGTACGCATACGTTTTCCTCGACGTAAGCATGCAACGTAACGTACACGTGTGTGTCGGAAACGGCGAGCTAGGGCTAGTCAACGTGAATACAGTGATTATTCAATCACGTGATTTGTGATGCGCGAATGTCTGACACACACGTGCACAATACCGATTAGTAGGCAGGCCGGCCAATCACTATCAGGTAGGTCATCATAATACCGTCTATGCGTGTTGGGTGAGGCTCCTCCTAATGTCAGCAATGCAAGGCATGTAGACGTGAGTGCAGGACTATGTTCGAGTAGCCATTCGTTGACAGACCCTCTTGCAGAGTCTGTATCTAGCAGTTTACCGTATTCGTGAAAACACATTAAGATGTGTATAAGAGACAGGAATATATGAAATCAGGACCATGGCGCATATGCCATAGTGGCTGAGAAATGAAATGACATACCTGTTGATGAGTGCCACTCACTGAAAACCAAACAGCGAGTCTTCCATCGTAAGGCAGTTATTAGCTAAGACCACCGTGCCAGTATTCTGTCATCGTATGCTGTCGCAGTAAGAACACACAATTAGTAAATTCGGAGATATTGGGAAACTTTGGTGTCCAACATTCAGTGACCAGCCCTGGGTGCTCAAAATCAATCGACTTTCATTATTTGCTTGCTGTGAGTCTAGTTGAAAACACCATTCATGATCTAGCTGGGCGTGAACATTGCAGTTACTAATTTTTGCCTTTAATGTTTTTGAATTGAACATTATTCACAATTAATTACAGCTTTCTCATCCCAATAGACTCTTCAGCCAGCTTCTTCCCGAAGAGATGCACCA
>LOND01009192.1:0-10102 GCA_014220965.1 Paragonimus kellicotti | reverse complement strand
CTTCTCAAACATATCATTGCAACTGAATCAGAAGTACTTGAATAACTGTGAGATGGGATAATTTCCCCACGAACCATGAAAATAGATCATTTGAGTTTTCTGTTAACGGAAAAATTTAGATGTGCTTCCCTACGCACAGATGTTAGTATACATAATAAAATGTCTTAGTTAGACAGCACGAACACTTAGAAAAAGCCTACGGAAGTTTTAATTCATACAAATCCGAAGGTGTCTGCGTTATCAAACAACAATAGACACAGTCCTCTTCTGATTTACATATAGTCAACAACGATGTTGTCATTGCATATAAGTGTAAATCCGATCTACTCCCGTTTGTAATCCAATGTGAATTCTAGCATTCCTGAAGCACGAGGATTGAATCTACAGGAAATATATCAATTTGAATTTGTTTAATTGAAGGTTTATCTTTTTGAAATTGTCACACTACCTACCAGCACAGTTTATTTGAAACGGAGGATGACAACACAACCAAAGTTCGACTACAGTAGTAATTACTGACCAACTCAATCAAACCGATTTTACAATGTACATTACAAGCACTTGCTTTGAAAGATAAGTTCCAAGTTTTCACCACCCCATACTTCCATTTGTGGATCGTAGAAGCCCAGACGTTTAAAGAAACCTCGGTGAATACTGAACAATCCTCCCGCTATCGTGGGTGTGCTGTAAAATCAACACAGGTATGTTTTATTTACTGATGTTTTAAAATGATTAGATTCTCATACTGTTTCAATCATAATGGTTTTGTCAAAATTGCATCAAGTTTGAAATAACTCCTAGTTAGCTGAATTAATCTGTTATGTAACTAACTCGGCGATTTGTCTGAACATTTAAAACGATAAGAAAATGCAGTTTAAGATTCCTTCCTACCGGTAGTCAAGACAGAACCTTTAGATTTAACAGAATAACTTAGGTACTTTGTTACAAACAGGTCATTGATTACGTGTGTTCATTTGAAAGAAACGATTGACTACTCTTGTCAGTGCAGATAAATCAATCAAAGGGAAATTATACTGCACCTATGACCTGATGTTAACATGCACCTAAGTGAGTAAAGTCATCATCGTGAATAAAACTGGACGATGATGTTGCCATGGAAAACAACTAGATCTACTACTGACAAACGTTTTCAGGAAAGGGTACCTGCATGCCAATGCAACATAGTGGGTTGTGATACTAGTTCTTACTTTGAAGGTGAGTAAAAAAACACTGACTTTCCCAACTTGCAACAATCACAGCAGCACCTCAACTGTCAGATGTGATCTTTATTACTTCACTAGAGAGGAATAACGTGTACCGCGGTAACGACTACCAATACTGAGAAAAAGCTGTTACCCTTTGTCCGAAAACTCTTATATCTTATTGTATAAGCTTGGCATTTGAGCACAATGACCATTACTCAATTAAATACATCTTTCTTTGGAGACATACCAAATCGAACATATGTTGCACACACTGGCATCGTAAAATGCCAAGTTCAGTGTCTGCCGGAAAAGTAATCCAGGACAATTGTATAACATCCAGTGTGATTTAAAACTTGGCGTTTCTGTGAACGCTAACTGACTATAGCACACAAAACTGGAAAAAACAAATCGCGGAATGATTACTAGCTCAGTAGATAATAGCCAACGTAGGGCTTTTTATGCAAGAGAAGTGGCCAAATTAGTCGGACGTCAAACACGGGTTTGGAAATGAGGTCAGAGTGACCTTTTTAGAGCTTCTCAGCGTTTTCACAAACGGGATCATTCTGCATTTCGCCTAAGCACCATCGACTGAGCCGTTTAGTTCATTACTCTCTGTTCACAAATATTTCCGGCTGATGTTGCGGCTGGTGGGATAAACAACTACTATCAACAACTCAAGTCCCTGTGTTTGGTTTCGTGTGCTGCTGTGTTTGTAGATTCTAACTGTTTCTTTGTCTAGTGCATACCCCTTACAATCGTCTTCGCATTCAGAGTGCACGAAACCTTTCGTGGATCAACACCACCGGGGTGATCTCTTCTGAATTCAGTTTCGAGGTGGAATTAAACACTGATGACCAAAGGTTCTACAGTTCACCGTGTCACAAAAAATGGCTGGCCTCAACAGTTAGGTTACTGCAGGAATCATCATCATTTACAAATGCAGGCAGCTTCAGACTCTCGTTAACTCGGTCACCTACTTCGGTTCCCGAGATTCATCTCTGATTTTCCTGCGTACAGACTAGTGGGAATTTAGCCTATATTTTTTGAAAGGCACGGGACTTATCAATAGCGTTTGTATGTTGATTAAATACTGATTTTTGAGTACTGCATAACACTAGGACCTATTACACTCGGATTAATCTAATGACTCACAAAAGCTCATTAGGATTAGGACCAAAATATTTACATCCGCCTTCAGTTTCAAAACGAAACTAGAAACTAAGGGTGGAATATGTTTAACGTAAATGTGCTCCATAGGGTCAGTTTAGAAAAATAGTTTGAGACCTGGCAGTTTTTCAAGAAGTTAAATGGAGCAATGGAAAAGATCATCGTGTCCGTTGTTTGACCTTATGTATTTGGTGGTATAATATCAAGTACAGAATAACTAAATGGACAATACAAATCATGCAAAAGGTGAAACAAGATAGTTCTTCCACTCTACTTTCCATTAATCATTCTTGAACCACGTTAACGTGATAGAGTTAGTCAGTTAGATGTGTGGTGTTGAACAGCAGATTCCAAAAACAACTGCTTCGGAATAACAAAGCAAGTGGTCTGTTTTAGTGTCGGTCATTAACTAGTTATTCTTCGAGATATTCGAACAATCACACGAGTCTGCCCCGTGTAGTTTTATCGAAAATATGAATAATTTTAAGGTTAATAGTACAAGTGACAAGTCAGTTATACATGCGTTGATGTATTTTCAAAATCTTCCCTCCTTTGACTCTCACTTACTTGATTGGAGAATAAGGGGCTCCGAGACGATTGAGGTCCCGTTGTGGAGGAAAATGCCAGTTGAAGCTTAAATCCCAATCAAAACCACCAACTTGGATATTGTCCAACATGAGTGTCTCATAGGCGAACGTGTCGTCGTTGATACGATCAATGACAGGAGAGACAACGTTAGTGTGATTAGCATGAATGCACTCGAGCAGGGGTTCCAACCAGCCTATAATGTCGAGAACAGTTTATAGACTTATGAGCGTCTTGACAATATCCAACTGTTTACAGATGGTCTACAAATGTATTACAACCAAACGGTGTGTCTATAGTGTTGTTTACGAGACGTTCTAAAACGTGTCTGCTAGTGGATTTCAAGCTCAATATTAGGCATTATGGCGAGAAATAAAAGTAACCACTGTTTTGAAAACTAAGTTTCAACTCATTGCATTTCCAATGAGGATTTCGTACATAACGGCTTAGAGCTGAGTTGTTGTGTTGAGTTGACAAACACAGGAATTAGATTCGGCGGGAGTGTTTCTACTCAAACGTTTTTCATATCATAGAACATACTCATCAATGCATGTACTAAATAACACAACCTATGTATTAAGTAATTCAGACATAAAAATGTGGGATCTACAGTGTGAGTTCCAATTGGCGTGAGGTAAGAACCACATTTTACAACTAGGCACACGCTTGATTACAAGGTTTGCTCTCAAAAGGTGACCAGGAAGCAAAATTTGCAAACGCGCACAATCAAAGTGATTCGTTTTAAGAAAGCATGGTCAGGGTCCAGTCTCAAACATGGTCAGAAGTTGTACTGATAGTGAGCTCAATGATAAAACTAGAGTAATATGCTTCAACTTGACAGCGGCTAGCTGAAAATCCCATATGCACATGGAGGCTCGATCTGTTGTAAGCGGTGTTCAGTTTGTTATGTGGACGTATCGTTGGAATTCACAAGATCTGAGTGATTGTGATGCGGCACATTAGGTTGCTAATTTGCAACATCTAAAGCTGATAGATGAACCAAAACCCAAAACAAGTTTAGTTAGTTTTTTGTTGACAAATGTTACGGCAGTTAGGTTGCCTGATTTAATACTAAACGTTGCGCAGGTGGCTACAACTTTTCTTTCTGTCGAACTGAGAACACGCTTACGTTTGACTCAAGCCTGTGTCAGTGAAGTCTACTTGATGCATACAATTGCGAGGTATATCGATGGTTCTTGGACTTTGTATAAAGAACCCCTACGATCTAACTGATTAGTTAGGTTCGTGCCACTCATTTGCTATCCTTCTGGAAAGCTGAATATTCAGTAATGGTTCCTAATGTTCACAGGTAAAATTATCTCCGTTCTTAGTTGTAACAGGTCTGATGTTTTAGCACTAGATACTATTCAAGATAGTGTCATCATTTTAGCATGCTATATTGTACACTGGGTCAACTTTCCATCCTGCAAGCAGAGCGGAAAGGATAACGTTGTTCATCACAACGTCGGCATGATTTTCTTAAAAGAACAAGTGTTTAGGGTGATATCTCCTGGGATGGTACTGAAGAGAGGATGGCCCATAAGCAGCATAACAGATCCTGTAAGATAACCGTCAATAACGGCCGTAACGCAGGGTTACGAATCTATTTGTTTAATGTATCTCATAGACCACGGGATTTCGAGAACTGCGATTGTCACCATACTATGTGACTTTTCCCTACTTACGGTGTACTCGTAAAACATCACATCTGAATTTCCTAGCCACTGAATTTCAACACTGCCCTTTCATCATCGTTCTCAGTTGATGCGCGCTAACAATCAGAGTTCTGTTCTGCGCATATCTGTAGTCTATTCACCGATTCACGGTCAGTTTAACTAAACAGCTTTGAGAGGTTTTAATGTGGTTAAGAGATACATTCATGTTACTGGACTGTTCTGGTGATGTCAGCGCAAGGTAAGCATCCGCTGTGATCTCTGTGTACCAGAATATACTCATCCATCGCCCAAGCAGCCGGACAAAATTGATTGTTCCGATTGTTCAACCAGTCTACCATGCCTGATTCACATTACCCATTTGAAGAAAATTACTTTCTGATCAACTAGAATTTCAGCTCTGAAAATAGGTGGAAGTCAGAGCGCACCAGGTGCGGGCAATGAATCGAATGCAAAAGATAATGAAACTCAAAACCATGAAGTATTAACACTCAAGCGGAGCAAACTTGAACATTATATTGAAGAGACTTGATATCAAAGCTAAACATCCCACCTCGTTCTTTTAACTAGAGAATTGCACTGCCGCCGTAGCCAATCAGTATAATAGACACCAACGTTTGTTAATATCTGTGACATGTAGGGAAATAACATCACGAGCCCAGCCCAACTGAAAAGATTGCAAGCGATTTTACTGCACCGGGTTAAACTCTGATTCGTTTGGGTCAAGCAGCTTCATTGCGCTTCTACTGGTCCGGTAGTTCACTTTTTCGTGGGTCATGAAGGCAAATCTACGTTCCAGCCTCAGACCTGACCTAATGTGGCCACATTACGCCGTGATGTTGTCATTTACTGAAAGAGCTGAATAGGTCAGCCTAGTAACAGCTATGAAAACGTAACGACCCAATAGCTGAAGTGTGCTGAATGACTGCTTCAGCAAGCCGAATAACATTACTCTTCCGTACTATGGAATAAACTTACGCGACAGGGTTATCTTAATTATTTTAAGGGAATGCGTACGCTAGGCTGGGTGTTTGTGGTCAGAGTTCTGGTCCCGGCTAGCGAAAGAACAGGCATCACTAGCGAGGTCCATCAGCAGTGAAATCCGAGTCTAGTGCTTCTTTTCGAAAGGGGTGGACTGAGAAATCTACGGGAATGTGACAGACGCGGTCAACTTTGAGCGATGTTAAATTCATATGAAGCCAAAATACCTTACTGTCCACCAGTATTGTAAATTTATGTCCTGACTGAAACTACCTACCGCCAGTATGATACAAGTATAATGATCATCTTGTAGTTGTCCGTTTACCGACGTACTACTACCTGGTAGCTTTATACAGTGAACTTTGTTGATATGAAGGAGTTTCTGAGAACTACTGATCAATTTCAAACGAGTAGACAGTAACTCACCTTTGGTGCATTCAATGTGAGAATCGAGAAAAGGTGAGTACTTCCGCAGTGGTTGCGTTCATACCAATCAAGCGAGCTCGGATTAAACCCTCACGTTTTGTGTGTGTATCACTTTCACTTTTGTCAGCTGTTTGATGTACTGGTCCAGAGGCTGTTTCAAATAGTCTGGAGTGAATATCACGATGAAAGACTTGCAAAAATGAATCGTTCTCAAGAATTTTTGAAAAATTGATTGTAAATCTCACTTTTTTAGGTTATTCACAAATAAGTATTTTTGGGTGAATTGTGCGTTCAGTTCATGTCCCTTCTGGGCGTCAAACGTAACATTCTTTAAATTTGCAGTTTACATTGACACAGAGTTTTATCTAAGCCACCCGTGTAATAATAGTTTTTAAATTCTTTAGTAAAGATGTGATAACTGCCATACCATCCGTTTCCGATTCCGTAAACTGGCCATTGAGTTAAGTTGACAAATAATGAAACGTAAAAACTGAATGCTTCTATGGTAATCGGAGTGAAGCCGAATAGATGTGACTTGTTAACGTCAGAGTAAAATCGTATGACATGAAAAGAAATATAGTTTGATGTTAGGCCAGGCATAATACGGTTTATTACAAGCAAAGTAGATCCATAACAGAAAGTTTATGTAATTGAACGTCTGTCAAGTGGAGCAACTGGCGTATCAGAACCGTGGGAGTAAAACGAAAAATAACGTGAAAACAACGTTGTTGTTGCTATATTGTCTGAGGGGCCGTTTTAATATTCTGTTAAATTCAGTCCTTTTTTTTTACCGAGGTTTTAATCTCCAATGTGAATTATCAGTAGTGTTACAGACACTAGGACTTTATGCTCAACGTGCACCATAATGTGACACTGGGAGTCTAATAGGTTTAACCAATCAAATTACCGACACGTGTGTCGGCTGTATACTTCTTTACTGCCCCATCTGAAACTTCGAACTTCCCAAGAAAGGTAGAACTGCACGAAAATAAATTAAAACTAGGTTTGTTACTTGAATGACGGAAGCAAAGCCCTGGTAAAGCGTGTGAAAAACGCCCAGCAGGATAATTTGAAATGAGTTTGAATCTTTAACTATACCAGTATAGCATTGCATCACTGATGCATTTTCACATCGATGGTGCTGAGGATGTTCGGAAAAATGGGATAGTAACCTAAATACAGTAGTAGAATTTCAGAAGACCTTGTTCGCATGCGTAAGACGTATTGCAGCAGGGTTCAGTATGTCGTCTAAGGAATTGCGTTTACAATGTAAAAGTCACTTGGTTCTATTACGCAGTGCTACACTGCACAGTTTGCTCACCATATGTCGAATAGTCGTCAACCAAGATGATCTCCTTTAACAGATGATCAGATGTGTATAAGAGCACAGAGTGCACAGACCTCAGTAGAGTAGACCAACATTCGTTGTGAAAACAAATGATCACAGCCGTAGGTGGGAAGCTTGACGAGAACGATTGACTTCGACATCTGAAAGTAGAATGAGTAATTGAATGAATGCAAATACATCGCTAAACTGTTCCCATTATCATCGTGCTACTCATGAGTAGGTACGAAACCAATGGCAAATTTAGCATGAAATCAGCAAAGATCGCTCAGCCCCTTCACCGTAACCTTGTTCCAAAATGACCAAATGAATAGTTGATCTAACCCGAACAGGAGTATCAAATGAAACGTAATGCAGGCCAGGTTAGTAAGTACGATTAGTATGTTATTCTATAAGAAATAAGGCATCTACTCTGAATACATTCACTAAGATACCGAGAGTGGATTAACCATAAAATATTCAGAACATGTTTAATGGCTGGAATGTGCGTCACCCACAAGCTTACATATGCCAACTTGTCCTTTCTCAGCGGACTGTGATCTCTCCATCATAAACGTAACATCTGATGATTTATGCAGCTTGCACCGTTTTTTAACAATAGTTCGTACATTGGTTGCATAAATAGTAAAACGTGAAGATTTACGACAACCCATCTGAGTCTACACTAATGTAGACGATATGAGTAATTACTGATTTCAGAATTAGAACATATATGGCGGGCACTTCCGTCGAACTGAAGTGCTGATTCAGCGTAGTCAACTGACATTCAATCAGCATTTCTACAATTATTTTTAAAAATACTGATCTAATTACTCGTGTAACAGTGCAACAAGATATAGTAAGTTGCCTTTAATGTTACAACCAATAAGTTACAAAAAATGATGTACACATTTTATACTTAAGTACTCAGAAAAAAGAACAAGTGATCTTCTAGGCCTAATTTTGTGGTTATGTTAAAAATGTACTTAGTCCCTAATGCTTCTGACCAACAGCGGACTAAGATTGATTGCAACTGTGGACACGTTGGAGAATTGTTTTACCTATCGGGAGTCAGAATATCTTACTGGTCATTTTTGTTGTTTAATTGTGATATCACAACATATGTTTGGATGAGCAAGCCAGTTCTACATCTCCAACTCAATCCAAAGTCATGGTAAGGGAAGACCGCATTAGGGTCAGACCGCTTCATTACTGTTAGTCGTTGTCTCGTTGCTCTTGTTAAACGGTTGATTCTCTGCCAGTCTCACATGAACACACTCAAACCTATCGTCTGGCTTATTTTACTGAACTCTATTACGACAACTTTTCTTACTGCATTCTTGATACTACACTTTGAAATCGGGCTTGCAGTCTTAGTGACCACCAGTCAGAACTGTGGTCCATAACCAGCTCATCATTCAACTATATATTCATGATCAGGGTCCTGTTAATCAGGTTTACAGAAGTCAGTCACGTCAGGCTTCCATGGGATCGAGAGTGCAATCATATTAATTAGTGTAGAAAGGTTTCGACGCGTAGTCTGTTTTACGGTTGGTATCAGGGCTTGATTAAAACAACAATTTAACACAACAATGGCGATTTTCTTGGTATCTAAGGCTCGTTAACCTAAAAGGATGCCTTAAGCTTGCTTATATTCGTCATTCATGTCCCACAATATTGTGCCCACTGAGGTATCTTTAGGTTATATAGCGTATCTAATTTATCAGTAGTATAAAAAGTTGAGCAGACCGAGTTTATCGATATCAGCTGGCAACTTGTATAGAAGAAAACAATCTATTGTTCCAAGTGTTTAAGGATCCAATGTAATGCAGTCATTGATGCCTGCAAACGTAGGGAGCGTGTTAAAATATTCGCATGAAGTTAAATATTTTTGGATATCTGTATATCTAATACCGGAGAGATAGTGCAGAAGTAGAGCATTCAAACGCTTTTTTCAACACAATTTCGGTGGTCCATTCATCGATGCTAAACCTGAGCCTATAGCTTGATATTTTGATAACTGAGAGACCCCAAATCTTCATTCATTTTACCGGGACTCTTGCCCTGAAGATATAATTTGAGGATTACCTTTTGTATCGTTGAAACGGACATAAAAGAAAACGGTCTTGGGGTTTCTTTTTATTTTCGTAGGTTACAAAACTCACATTTGTCGGCTACTGCATCCTTGCGTTGAGCAGTGTCCCGATAATCAGGTTGAGTCGCCACAATATTACTACTTCTTCAAATCTTCGAAGTCTCACAAACTCATTCCGGATTAAAAAACACTAACTTCTAAACCACTAAGTTCGTGTCTAACAGACTGCAATGCCAAAACGTTTAACGGCTTCCTTGAAGCTATGGAGTTCAGAAGGGTAGCAGTCGTCAACTACTTCTTCAAAAACATGGATATCCTTGAAGCTTCCTTGTTTTAGAAACTGGAACAACACCTTCGAACATACAAGTTAACCAGGGAGAACAAGACAACAGGATTCAATCACGACTGATGTATATCTCTCGTTGTTCTCGATCGAGTTACTATCGAGGTGTAGAAAACTAGTATCTCTCCATCCTTTCATGTCACTCAAAGCAGTTGAAAAGATTTAGTAGGTCGACTAGTTCTATACAGTTAGAACAATTGTAAAGACTTTGGGGCTTCGCTGGACTTGACGCGTTGACTAAATAGATTGTTGTAATGTGTGACAATATTCGGAATGTTTTATAAAGTAAAATATTTCGCAGAT
>LOND01009189.1:0-15033 GCA_014220965.1 Paragonimus kellicotti | reverse complement strand
AACAGCATTCTCCGGAGTCATACAGAAGTAATCCTTGAATGTCAGTTTTGTGCTAGTAGCTACATCATTATCAGCATACTATGTAGATCATGTCAGGGATAAAATGAAATGACACCCTTTACTACGTTTATGGACGGTTCTCTTTAACAAACTGTCATATTTAATAACTGAATCGTGTTGTTCTCACTGCAATCCTTGAGCGACCGTATTGATTATAACTTCTCATGTACGAGGTGAATTCATTCGTTTAGCTTGGAATTGTGGGAGATATTTAGCATTGTGAAAAATAACGGGATGAAAACATGGCCTCATGCACGAGCCCTGTACACTTTGAAAAACAGTTTGTCTGTAGTAACAAATACTTCTGTATCTAAGACGTATCCAAACTCCTTATCACTTCTTGCACTCAACAGGCGCACTGTTTACATGAAGCCATGCTTCAAGTTCATTATGACATAGCTTGCAGATCTCAATTATTGACAGAACACACGTCATAATATCAGGTGTACAATAATCAATTTGGTAATTTTTCTAACAACGTCATATTTCGCGACCTCATTCTCTACATTTAAACCGAGCAAACATTAATGACTTTGTAAAAGCATATCGAATATGGACCCGAATTAAAAACAGTCAAGTGTTTGTTAATTTTACCATAGTGACTCAGAATATCCTGCTATTACTTGTTATAATCTTGGACCAACTAAGACATTTTGTGCAAGAGTTATGGTTCCGCAATGAATATGGTCATACTGATAATCACTAAGGGCCTCAGTGCAATATCATATCAGGTTCAACCTTTCTCAATAAACTGAGCTGTCACTCGTATTTATTCAGGTGATTCCAGTTTCTCCATTCAATCCTATTTATTGCCATGTAGCCAGTACGTTAGCTGTTTTTACTGGTGGACCGTGCATACACAATTCTTTTCTCAACGAGGTGAAAGAAGCCGTCTTTCAATTATTTGTTAAGTCGACCTTTTGCTGAGTACTTGGTTATCAGATGTAATTTTAGATTACTGTCCATCTCATAACTAGCAGATTCATAAATCAACAAGTCGTTAAAGGGGGAGGGAAATGTTCATGTTCGCGTTTCTGTCTCTGTACCGGTCGGTGGAAAGATTGTGTTGGTCGGTTCATATGTATGACAAAAAAGCTGATGGGACCACACAAGAAGCAAACTTAATGTTGTTGCTGACTGCAACCACCTCAGAAGTGAACTCCGAGAAAACTAAAGCGAATCAATGTGACATCTCATCTTTTGAACTGAATCTGCGGAACAAGCGAACTATTTCTTTTCCCTGGTGTGTACATCAAACTTCTTGTAAACCGCAACCATTTCTCTCTGATTACGCTTTTTTGTCAGCAGATTTCATGTTTCTCTTACAATGTGATCATTTACTGATTTGTACCGCCTGTGATCATGTGACATGATCACGCACATTCGAGCGTGTCACTCATGACTGTGTTAACAGATGTACAACATATGTATATACAATATATATCTCATGTCATATATATTGGAAATTTGGCCAGAAATGCGTGGCTGATGACCTGTGAAACTGGGCTAATATGTTAATAGTGATAATTTATATTTGTCAACGCATTTATCAGATATGCGTTTGGATGTGTGCGGTCATAGCAGACAAGTACAGATGGTAGAAAACAACATATAGTTACACAATAACAAAATCATTGAGTCTCTCAGCAAAAGGAGGCCTAATCATGGAGAAAGCGTTCACAGTTAACAAAAGTTCGGCACACCCATCTGGAATAATGATAGTTTGCTTGTTCCATAGATTCAGTGCAGAAAATAAGACGTCAGTTTAATTTACCTTATAGTGTCCACAATTCACAATTATATTTCAAAGTTCATTTTTGTGCTCGTGTCTTGTGCTTATTTTCAAAGGGGGCCGACTGTAATGTCTATGATATCCACAGCTGCGATCAATTGTAGGTGATGTTCAATCTATATGGAAACAACCAAATGCCCTTTCCACTCGTCAGTTTGTATATATTACTTGTTAACTTCATCTGTACATTTGTTTGTAACCATCAAATCACTTTTCAATTTAATCGTCAACACGAATAAATGAGATTAACGCATCGTCTCTGCCTTCCTTTGTTCGTGCGGAGTCTTAAGCCTGGTAAAGGTGTTTCACGGTGAAATATTTTATCTCCGCGTATTGACTGATTTGTCGACGCTAGAGGCTTAGCATCCCACGCTGCGTGTGAAACTATCTGTCGGTGGTTTTTCGGACCTCATCTCTGGCGCCGTCTTGCCCTCTCATGTGGGTCTATTCAACTCAGCGGACCTCGACTTATCAGTGAGTCGTTCCTTTTTACCGATACGTCTTCTGTTTTGTTTGTACGCTTACCTTTGGAGCCTATCCATTACCGTTACAACCTTCTTGGTATCATCATATTTTCCCATTTCTGTTATTTTATTGATTGAGCCATTAAAACCTTCCACGAGGTTATACAAGATATGATTTTTCATATATTTCAGAACGCGAAAGTGCATGTTTGGGGGACTTCGCCGTTATTCTGACGTGACTGGCGCCGGAAAACTGTTGAATTGATTCAACTTGGTTGTAGGAGAAAAGGACGCTTCAAAGTCTTGAAAAAATTGGACAAACTTCGGCGCAAGACCTCATCAATCACTGGAGAACGTGCGAAGGTTGAAAACCATGCAAATCATTTGGTCAATGCTCGGTTTTGGGCGTCCACCCGTCGCCGAACGTTCCCTCGCATAACGGATATTTGCGAGAGTAAATGAATGAAGAAAGCTCACGTGTTGAATGGGAAAGTGTGAAGTGATTACCTTCAACAAAACGAATAAGGTTTAAATAAATTCCTCTTCAGAAAACTTTACGAGATATTGGTTTTTTGTACGGTTTTCATTAAAGTTTACAATATTGGCACTCAACTGTTATGGAATTTTGCGATAACTGTGTAACCAGTAACCACTTCCAAAATGGTTATCGCGTGATGCTCAAAACGCCGTACGAAATATGGACGTCAGTTTGTTCCATGGGGTTCAAAGTTCGAGCTGAAAGCTGTACCTCCCAGGAAAACTTGATTTACTGGTGGTGTGCGATGAGGGTTTGATGCGGGGAGACCGCAGAGCAAGTGAATATAGGTTTTAGTATTACTGTGTAAATTAACAGGGGAAGTATTTTTTTCCTAACAGTTTTCTCGGAAGAGTTTCTTTTATCTCGGCTGAACAAACTATTAACTGGAAACTGGTGGTCTACCAGGGCGAACGGTGAGAAGTCAAACAAATCAAAGCCGGCCGGTTACCAGTAAACAAGAAGTATATTGTCGACGCGCGAAGTCAACGTGAGAGCGAATGAATGACAATTCGAAGCGGTATCAGAGCGAAACGACAAGCGAGCATGCAGCGCGGTTACTTGTCGGTATGCATACTCCTGCGAACGAATGTTCAAGCGCATACAAATTCTGAGAACCAGAAGAGCAAAATAGCAATCTTAGCCACAAATCAGTTAGTGATCAAGCAAATACGGTCGATGTAACAGTTGTGGGGACTATCTACTGTGTGGTTTCTGCAAGGATTCCGGTGACAGTCATAGTTTCCCGCTTGCTTGTTCTGTATGCATGATTCTGTGCACGTCTTTTTGGAGAGACCCGATCTGACCTCATTGTCACATTCTTCACCGTGCTACAATCGCACGCGGTCAATGTTTGCTGTTTTCCCAACGATTAATAAACTA
Organism: Paragonimus kellicotti; assembly: GCA_014220965.1. NCBI lineage: Eukaryota > Metazoa > Platyhelminthes > Trematoda > Plagiorchiida > Troglotrematidae > Paragonimus > Paragonimus kellicotti. The sequence continues at coordinate 11,300 of LOND01009189.1, read as the reverse complement.
TCCAACTCTTCAAGGTCGTTTAACCCGCATCTTTTCCAGCGCTGTTCAATGCACTCCAGGATTCCACGCATGTTTCGCCTGACCCACTTTTAAGTGTTGCTGAGCGGGCTGTAGCCTTTCTCATTTTGGTCGTTGCCGTTGGTTCCAGATTAGGCTAGAACTAACTAATCGTCATTTCCAAACATTGCTGGAAATATACGGTTTGTTTCTAAACCCTGCTGCGTTCATTAGTTCGATGCCTGTTGGGACTACGTTCTCAATTGCTCTTCAGGAAAGACAAATGTTGTTAGTAAACGAGGGTTAAGCGTATGCCTCTTTTTTCACTACACCCCTGCTGGCACCAATTAGGAAATCAGTCAGGGATGAATTAGGGTTGTTCCGGGAAATGCTAGGGATGGATTCCTTTGGACTAACTAATGTGTTTATTGGTCAGTAGGTATCTAATCTCCTGTGCGCTAATATGCTCCCCACTAACATACTACATGCAGTGCATTACACAAGCGAGTTGCATTCTAATTGAGGAAGTACTTGTACGTATGAACTGGTTACTTTTTTAGCCGGACTTCACCCGTTTTGCCTATTCACGCGCGCTGTCTTCAGATTCAAGCCCAGCTGGCCGTGCTGCCTGTGAGGGTTGCAACGAAGCGGAAGACGTGATCATATATAACTTTCAGATGTGATGCAAGAATCGCATGATGTGCTATGCAATGGCAAACTTATTAAAAATGTTTCTGTTACGGTCCGTTCAAAGTCGGTAATCTGTGATAAACCGGGCTCACTCGTACTGTTAACAGGTACGTGAGCACGGTGCACACTATGGCTGTGATAAGTGCAACCAACATGGAATATATTGCGAACAGAGATCACGTTCAAGCCGCAAGCTGGTTCTCTGCCAACAGACGCATCGTTCCGCATTGCACGCCTACATATTTGCCCCGTTCACGTAGATACCAGTCGACATGATTTCCATTTTCCCCGAAGACTGTGCATTCAGTGTGTCTGGGCATTGTCCGTCGTAAGGTCAATGAATGGTCATCAGGGCCAGTATCAAGAAACGTTCGTATAGGTTCACAATGCCTTGAACGAATAAGCGAAAGGATTTTGGAATGTCGGATGAGCCTATCTAGTGAAGTCTCTCGTAATTGCCGCGGACTGACGGATTTAGAGACCCGAAAGGTTACGGAGTGCCGATGATTTCTGTTGTATATCGGACTGGTGGGTTTGAGCAATATATTGGACCTTGTACAGTAATGACACTGTTTCATTGCACTTCTGCATTCCTTTGTTTGCTCGACCACTCAAGCTTATGACATTAATTTCTGTTCGATTGCTATGACTTGTGTTGCTATGATTTCTGCCGTGCTAAGCTAACAGCTCATTCTCCCAGTCCACTCGCAATAAACGTCGTTGTCCCTAATTTCCGTTTTCTGGTTCAATTATTGGGGTGAGAAGGCATGGCTCCTAACGTAGAAACGTTCCAGTCCCCTAAAACCGAATGACACTTATTCGTGGCCATAAAAGCAACTGAACATCCGTATAATGAAGCACTTTCCTGACAATTCGGGAATCTGTTTCGCGTGCTACTGGATTTGAGCAGTCCGTTCTCTCAAATACCATGGAGTTTGAGTTATAAAAAAGTTGAGGCAGGTTCTGGCGTTCCAGATTGTTTAGCAGCCGTTTGTTCTTGTGGCTAGTATTAAGTCAAGCACAACAGCTTGTCTATAGACACTTATCTGTAACGGAAAATATTGTGAACATTTCAAATACGTATGGCACTCTAGAGGTCAACTCGATATTTACACAAGGTGAAAACAATTACATTGACATCGAGAGACATTTAGATGGGATGCAAGCACCAGTTTATTCAGGACGATTCTGACCAATCTTACCGACCTACCTAGTAGTCGGATTTGCACTTGGGGATTCGTCCGCAGATCCCGTTTTCACGAGTGTAATAGAAACTCAACATTCTGACAGCAAATCGTTCTTGGTCTGGCATCTGAAACTTTGTTATGCCTGGTTTTTGCCTGAGCAATCATTTTTATAAACGTAATATCGCACATCTCTGTCATAACATCCGTTTTATGGAATTTTCAAGGCAAGTTCTAGAGTCCGAGCTTGCTGATAATCATTAATTTTATAATCAATGTATAGAAGGGAAAGGACAGTTTGTGTGAAACGGTAAGTTCAATGTGTGGAATACCGCGGAGGGAGATCTTCTGTTTATGCTCGCAGAACTATTTTTGTCAGCTCTAGAAAGCCAGGGATAATTACTGACCATACTTAGTTGAATGTTGACTCAATTTTCATAAGCTTGCAATTAAAATACCAGAGTCTGGGTAAACTATAATGGTTTCAGGTTCCGTAATTCGTCGTCCTCATGCTATCATCCTGTAACAGTAAGTGAATGCTCAAATATTAAACGATTAATTGAATAACTTTGTTCGCATATTATTTGACGGAACTCATAAGTATCAAGCCGCAAAGAACTGAATGCATAGTGCTTTGCACTCACATCAAGTGGTGCAGTGTAGAATTTAATTTTATGGTTACCATTTAGAGCTTTTCCTGAACGTTGCTCACTTGTGGGTAAGCCAATTCTTTACAACTCTACACTATAGTAAATACAGTCGAAAAGATCAAAGGCGATCCCTTGAGAATTAGTAGTTATGTGTTCATTAAAGACTAGCCAGACTTCAGTTGAAGGAAGATCATTTCGTATACGGCCTAAAACATGAGACCCTATGGAATCATGTGCAATCGTCAAGGTTCCGCATTCGATAGTGCGTTTCTACGATTGATTGGATTATACTTTGCGAACTGATCACAGGTTTCCTTTCACCGAAACTGATTGACATAGATAACATGATTCACATTAACCTGTATACCATTCATCAAGTGGTATATTAATGATAACTGTTGTAATATTGGAATTACAAGATGACGTGACCTCGTCATGAAGTGTAGAATGCTGCGTTGTTGAATAACACATGTAACAAAAGCATATCGCTACACTTTCAACAGATGAGCTTGGCTACTATGTGATCTGGGCGTGCGTCCATCTAAACCTGTGTGTGGGATGATACTCGTGATGCGACTGACTACAGAAACGAATCAGTCTAGACCGTGAAGTGTGACCAGCTTCAAAACTGAAAACAGACTGATGGTCTAGATGTTCGTGCATGTTATTAATGGGCGAGGTTAATTGTGATTCCAAATCAATATTCAGTTGGATTCTAAGTTGGCACTTTAATTGCAATCGTAGAATGAATATATATTACCATAGGTTCGGGAGTAACGGACATTCGCACCGACTTCAATCTCCACCGAAACGTTTCTATATCCCCACTGTCGTTCTTTCATTTGTTTCACCTGGTAGTCTAATATATCATCCTCAGTACACCGCATCCAGTGTACTGTTTTTAGTTCGACTCACGAAAGACTGTTAATTTTTCCGCCCCTTAACATCTGACCTCAAGCTAATGTAGTTGAAGTGAACTCTCAAACTAGTCACTGATCTCATGCCTACACGGACGCGCTCCTTTATTATTGCGGTGATAGTGATACCGCGAGTTTTGCGATATCGTGTACAAAATGCTCTACCAGTAAGCTCAATCTGTGAGTTAGCGTCCGTGAAGGTGTAGTCAATTTTCATCAAATGATTGAGGCAGTTATAACGTAAGCAGTGATCAATCAACGTTTCGACGCCTTACCCCAGGCTGTGAATTGAAGAGTGATCATTCCCGTGCGGACCAGTTTTGATGTCAACGGGTTTCCTCAGCGTTGAACATTGATGCAGGCAAATCAGCAGGCAGCTTCCTCCGTGCCTAGCAGACACTCCATATCAAAATCCTGCTGTCTCGCTGAAACACGCTTCCAAGATTTTTGTGCAGTGTTAGAAGTGTGATCCCGATCGGTCCTTCCAAAACGCACGTTGAACGTGTGCTAGTTTGAAGACCTTTCGGAATAGACCACTGTCCACCCCTGCATTGCAATTGAGATAATGCATACGAAGATGAGTTTGTGCTCGGAAGGTTAGTTTTCGAGTGCTTCCTCCATTCAGCTCAACTTAAATGTAGGTGAGAGTATGCAGTGGCGTATTCCGAACGCACCGTATTACATTGTTCCGAATGAAGCCTCTACAAACTGTTATCAAGACATGGTCCAGAATAACTTCCAACAAATGTTCGCCAACCATTTCTGCACTCCGTAGCAGATGGTCGGCGCGGTATTAGTGGGAGACGTGAAGGTTGAGGTAGGCGAGGGATATGCTGATGATCATGGCTTATGTTGCCGAAGCTCTTAAACTATTTGTTAAACCGACGACGGTGAACGCTCTCCTGAGCTCTGTGATGAGAGCTCGCTGTTTTTGGCAAACATCAGTTCTGAGTGTTCTTGCAACTTGTGCAACAACTGAATACTTCCATCCGTATGTTGTTCGTGGACACAGACGTAACTTTGTTCTGGGAAACAAATATCATCTTATATTCAGCTGCTGAGGAATCCCAGCCTGGAGCACAATATTCTCCCATCATCAAAATTATGCATCAGGGATCAATCTTGGTTGAGCAGCTGATGATACGTGTAGCTAATTTACATACAAATCAGTGCAAGTTTTGTGATCCATACATATCTGCATATTCAATTCTGCATAACCATTTGCGCTTTTTGATTCTATGACTTGGATGTTCCACACATCACGTTGCATTTTCATATCAAACTTCTACATGTATACATATATACATGACCGGTGTGAACGATCGAACGTGGTGGCAATTTGGACAAAATTTGGGATTTATATCAAGGTCTTTGATAGGAAAGATGGAAAAATTCGGCAGGATAGGAACACGAGCATATAGTGGAATCCAGCGACTGGAAAGCAGCCCGATATAAGTAACCAAACGAGTAAACATAAAGCATATTAATCGACACGCGAGGTCAACCTGAAAGCGAACGAATAACAAGACGAAACGGTAACAGGGCGGAACGACAAGCGAGCACGCAGCGGGGTCGTACGTTCGAGTGCGCGGGGTACTTGTCAGTATCCATACTCGTTCAAACAAACGGCTAATCGCAAAATGTTGGAAACCAGAAGGAATACAATGGCTATCGTAGCTTCCAACATTGTTAATAATGAACAAGTAGGGTCGTTACGATTTCAGTAAAAATCTCGCATCAATATTTGACGACAAACCGTAAAAATTACTCCCTCCGGATTCATCTTCATTTCGATGTGCGTTTTTCTAGGGAAGAGCGAACTTCACACATTACAGAAGCTTAACCCATTCTTCGAAGAGATATATGTTCGATTTTTAAAAGTACGCAGAAATTTGATATCAGCACGCAGCTCGAGAATGAACGAAGTGAAACTGAATGAATTTATTTGGATTTGCAAATGTAACACAATTTAACGGATTTCAAAATTTCCGTCTACAAAAGTCCGTGCACTCCTGTAGGGTATCAAACCGATTCCCGTTGCCGCCACATCCAGTGTAGTAGAACAACTGACATTCCTTCTTCTCCATTACGAATGCATATTTTGCGATTTTATCCGAACAGCAACCCCAGTTGATGGGATTTGAGCAGCGTACTGTAAATTAACAGCAAAATGACAAATGTACTTGATGTTTCGGCATTTCGTTACTGTTCCCAGGCTGCAAAAATGATTTTGTACGCGTGGCATATGTGAATGTCTTTGATGCGTTTCAATTGCGTTGAGAAATGTGGTTTGTACTTTTAGCTGCTGCTGCAATAGGTCTTTTTATCGGACACTTGAAAATCTGTCTGTCTAATCATCCTTAACCGGACGTGCTACACGGAACTGTAATGGATTCTCTATTCTTATAACACTAGTAGACGCCTCCAACATGCGCTGCTCCTCAACTTGTGCAACCATATTGTAGAAGAATTACAAAATAAACAAGTACGGTTTTACAAGATGCTGCTACTATTTTCCCACATGCTGCATCCCAATGTTTCACTTCGTGTTACTTTTCTGAAATGCTAATGTATGAAGTGTCAGCAACGTTTTTAACTTCTGGTTAACAGACTACTGGAAACACTGGATATATTGTCTACTCATGATGAGCCAACTTTCAACGGTTGGGAAAAATCACTGCACACGTTCGAATTACTTGGGTATGCATTGGCATCCGCTGGAACCACAACAGAAGATGGAAGGGGGGAATGTTATTGGTTAATAAATGTGGCTGACCGTCTACTTACGGATCTCACGAATTCGTCTATTACATCGAAAACACACCAGATGATTAACTGAAATTCATCGACTATCGCGTAAAATAATACGGTAAGTAGAAAATGGAGTTACACAATTGCTAACGGTAAATTCAGCATCGTTCTATGAATCCACATCTTTCAACCCTACACAAAGTTGCAGTCAACTCAGTTCCATTCTGTCCTATGAATGAAAGCGTTGCATAAAATAAATCTTTGAATGCCATCTTTTCCAGTCTCTGTTGGCTTTAGTTGAGAATGGTTGCGCTAGTGAACTGTTTTCCATATGAGACACAAGTTATCATTGATAAGTGCATTTGTCTCCCCCTGAGATTTTATCAACATTTGCTTCGATCTTCTCAGCACATCATGGAAAAATATTCTGTGTTAATCCCTTACTGTTGTTTTGCACGTTTCGCTCCAGGAACTTCTAGCAGGTCAAAACAATTGCGGGTAAAGTTGGAATGACCCTTATTCTCAAATGTGCAGCATACTTGTGTGCTTATTCTAAGACGGAATGAGAATTTGGCCGTTTGTGAAATAATGTGTATTGTGTCCAACAAGTTTAGTACAGGTTCGAAAGTTTTACATCGGTGTATCGTTTCTAATCGTCGCTTATATGATTCCTTTTGTGCTCTGATAGACGTCGGTATATTCCGTGCACACAGGATCAATTTCACCACGGGTGTTCATTTAATTTTTGCCCTTCGTTTTCAGTTGGCCGCAAACAGGTGAGACGTATTATGTCTTCTCTCATGGTTTTCGACTAAATAAACCACGTGACGGATGCTGCTAGCTTTTGAGATTACGCACTTCGTCCGCCAAACGTTGTGCGGAACGAAACTTGACCGGAATTGCACAGCCCTATGTGGTGTATAAACAAGGAGTCGAGAACGAAGTCCCTAAAGATTGAGTAACAAAACATCAGCCCATTCGGAATTCAGTTATATCCTATACCATTGTCCATTATTACTGGAACACGAAAAAGCGAACCAAGTGAATGATTTGACGGTAAGGATGTTTATGATCATATGATTCCGGAAGGCTATGACCTAGTTCGTTCTCGACAAATGCGCACACACAGTGTAAACAGAGTAACTCATTCTACGGTTAAGATTTTCACTTGGCTTTCGGAACAACGTTGTCATTTCCCTTGAGAATATAGGTTCATCGTCAGCGAAACATTAGAACTGAACACGAAGTTGTTCCACAGAATTGGCTCACTAAACAGCTTTCCGTAAGCCAATCAGAAAGCGTCAAATGCGTCAAGTTACTTTAGTGCATCTCCTTCTGCAATGATGTGGCTGAGTGGGTTACAGGGCGTTTAGATAACCCCAAACGGAAATTATCACCCGATTGGATTTTAAACCAACGGTATATGTGCAAATTTACAACTCAATCGATATCCTAGTACTATCGAACGCATACGTCGGATCCACTCTTTCTCTGATCACGAATGCCTAACATCCCGATTCGCTGTTATCCGCAGAATATTTATGAAATGTGTGATAGTTTCCAAAGCATACTTACCGGGTGGTGGCGGCGGAGGTGGTGGATGAACTGAACAGAATTGAAATGGTTTAGCTGGGGAATTCCGAAAATCTGTTCACTCTCTAAACATTTGGGAACATTTTCAGTCTGATTTGGCTGACGGGGTATCGGCTATTTTCATGAAACTATACCAGTATGTACGCGATATGGGAGACGTTGCCATCAGGGCCGGATGGGAATGTATCGCTGTCCAATACTTGTTAATACATCCCAACCACGCAGGCGAGTGTAGACGTTCTTGGTCCTATGTTTCAACAAAACCTGCATAGGACTTCATGCAACAATTTCGTAGGCCAAACGTCATTTTTCGATCAGAACAAGAAAATTAGGATTTCTCTGGAAGTGAACTTCTGTCCGTTGAAATCTTCATTGTAGAGTAGCATAAAGTATTGCTTCAAGAAGAAGCATGCATTTTGTAAAACTCACTCCTGCTTAACCTCATCAGTCTGACTCAGGACATGAACGATTGGTGGAATTTCTTTTTCTTTTTCAGTCTTTACAATTTACAGTTTGTTACATATGCTGGACGCGGAATTTCGAAGGACAGATGTAGTCTGTGCTCACACAGTGTTTCAGGTTTACCTGTTGAAAGGCAATTCACCCGAACTTCACGACATGCAGTCGAGTTTGTTTATCTGTTGTACTCTCGCTCAATCGTCTAATACTTCAGTGTTGACTTACGTTACTTGTGAACGAACAGTAGGAGTGAATGTTCATTAGCTTATATCGTTCAGCATTCACATTGCCAACCCCGTGTACGTAGCATTTGATGCAATGAACACACGATTTTGCGTTACATGATGCAAAGCCTGTGCGATGAATTGATGAAATTAACGTGACTGCACGTCCACTGACATTGACAGATAAAATAACAATAAAAAATACACTGTAGAACCGTGATTAAACAGCGCCCTACTAATGTCCATCATGTGAGCAGCGTGACTACAATAATAACGTTTGTATTACCTTGACAAGTTAAAACGAAAACTCTTGAGGGATAGTACATTTGGGGAAGAAACTAATCACAGGTGGCCTCCACCAATGAGTCGTCGATTTAAAGTACGGGACAATGTTGTTACATTTTATACAGCTTCAACTCACCGTTATCTCCCCAATCACCTGGTTGGGGAAAAAAGATAATAGGTCAAAGTTGGCGAACACAACTTCTGTGGCAATGTTATGGTGGGCCGTATGAATGGGTTTCGAGAAACAATTGTGTGTTGTCTTCAGACCTTTCGTGGACCTAAATGTTCAGCATCGAACTTGTGACTCAATTCCTCCCAATTCCTGATGACATATCATATATATATATATATATATATATATATATATATATACTCACCGTTGTATTATGGTTCAAGTGAAGCAATCGTGATGTGAGCATCTAGGGATTTTCCACATTATCAGTACTCTGCCCAAGCTTATGAAGAGAACCAGTTGAAGTCAAGAACGTAAGAAGCGCACGATGCCCCCATTCAATAATGTACTCTTATCACTGTGGCATATATTCAGGTCAGGGCAACTCATCATGAAGTCGCGTGTGACTACTGCATGGAACTCAGAGACATTTTATATCTGAGCTCGTGAGCAAAGTGTACTACCAATCACATAACAAGTGCTTTTGAACCGCCTCCCTACTGGAAATTTTATTCGGTGCTTTGGTGCAACAAGTGTGCGGCAGCATACAAAGCAATCACTGCTGAATTAGAACTGCAAGCCAGCATGAACCGTAGTCAGTCAGTGTGCATTAAGTGAGGGTAAATTTAAGCATACGGCAGCTTCAGTCATACACATCACATATATATACAAGAACCTTATAACATTCGACGTAAGGGACATTCCGTTATACGATTTCGGTGAAGCTATAAGTGATTCACAAGGGTCTGCCTTCCCATGCGGAGCGCTGCTGCGCTGAAGCTCTCACCATTTACACACAACACGCTTGTGTTAATCGCAATGATAGCAAACCCCTGTCTGCAGTGTGGCGTGGATGGATAAACAACACCAGACACAGACGAATCTTATCTACATCAATCTCACCCCCACCTACTCGGCAAAACTTTCGACCAACCAATTCAGATGCAACGCAGATTGATCGAATCACGGCGGATCTCGGGTGAGCTCTGTTTTCTTGTAGATGTGAATTTAATCATAAAACTGCTGAGATAATGCACCCGCAGTGGCTGCAACGTAGAGTATTAGAACTTGCTCATAAAGTTGTGTTATTCCCAGTCCATTTACCGATGGCATAACCATTCGACGCTTGAACATAACACATCAGCGATTTACGCTTGCTCGCGAGCATCGCGCGCGTGTCGGGAAATAATGTTTAATAGTTATTTCATTACCTCAAGAACCATCACAATCCATCACAACAGTATTAAAATATTCCGAACGCTATGTTCCGGGAACTCACCGTGGTCGTGATCATGATCTTGAAATTTGCAAAATAAATTGACCCCGAGTAGAAAGTATGTCAAATAACGAACATCTCACATAAACATACAACAGCTACTGTTTAACAGTTTTCGCGCCTGAGGTTATCAATGTGTGAACTGTTCATATTGGCACACACTTGCGTAAGCAATGTCACACTACGCACCGGCCGTCCATACACATAATCATTCAAGCTGCATGCCATACGTCGGAGAAGTGTTTGTTACATCTACTATCAAACTTGAATGGCGGTCCTTCAGTTTGTGTTCAGTTCAGGTAATATGCAGTTTATTTCCATTTCCCTCAACCACCTCGTCCTCATCAAGTTGCCAGTTCACTATTATCACCTGAATGTTGACAAACCAATATTGAGTGATTACACCAAATGGTCATCGCGCTCTGACTTAATCAGAATGATGATGGAATATTCCAATTACTTTGCTCCGTAAACTAACCGTGGTCGTGATCATGATCTCGACGTTTGTCAATAGAACAAGCAATCCGTTCTCAATGAAGTTAGTGACAGGCATCTCTCTCCGAAATGACAATCATCATCTAGATATTACAGCATACGTATTTGTATTGAATTGCATTTCTAGTGATACCATTCCGGGCTAACGTTTTAGAATCACTTCAAGGAAATACGTTCAGTTTCATGAACTGGCAAACGCTCTTAACCAAAACCGTAAAGTTCTGTGGAAAACGATGTGAGGAAATTGTCACATGCGATACTAAGCGGCCGAAGCTCTCGGATCATTTGAGAATAACTGTCAGCATTCACTGGTATACAGATTATCTGTCATCTTAAACGGTTATTATGTGTTTCAGTTTCTCTGTCGTTCTGACTGAATTATCGTTCATCTGTTAGACAGATGAAAACTTACCATGGTCTCCCCAGTGATCGTCATCTGTAGTTTAGCATGTTGAATAATGAAGTGCTTCATAAATATGTTCTAAATTGTCATTCGTTATGTAAAGACTATACACTGACAAACCGTGAGTTTGTCAACAATCAGCATTCAAGACAACAATAACCTACATGCATTTTGATTCAAACTTCATGCTGATCCAGCTTTTTT